>JAVYIG010009794.1:15000-74797 GCA_035222895.1 Strongylocentrotus droebachiensis | reverse complement strand
GTTTGCCCGCGAGCTCAGTGTATAGGTTACTGGTAGGTTAGACTTTGTAGACACAGTATGCACTAAACAATTCACGCTTTTAGATTTTATAGCAAATCTATGCCAGCTCATTTTGACGGTAATCAAGAACGGAATATAACATTGGATAATTCACACATATTCGTAACCCGATAGGCCTTGTATGAGGTGAGTTAAAACGATTTATTTTTCTATTCTCTGAACGCATGGCGAATTAAATGCAGTGCCCTAGTGCAGCCGATGTGTGCATGAGGTGTATCGCTGTATAGGGACTTGTGATTCATGTGTGGATGAACAATTAAGTTTGATTTATTTTTCTATGAAATTTGCTTTTGCGAAGCGGCGGTTGGTTGTTGAGAGTGTTTGCATTATTGATGTGTCTTGTTTCAGTTGTTGCTGTCATGAATATAATCATTGATGGTTATTTATTATTTTATTACCTTTCTCGATAGTGACACTAAAAAGTAAAAGCTATGAGGACTATTTTGTGTGTATTATTTTCTCAACCAGAATCTGATGGATACAACAAATATTCAGTGGCGGATCCGAAAGGGGAGGGGGGGGGGGGGGGGTAGGTGCACGTGCCCCCAACAAAACAGGAAGGCGTCTGAGTGAAGGGGGTGGATAAAGGAAAAACAAAATGCGAATTATAAGCTGTGAACGATTGGAGTTGTTTCGTTTTGTTTTTGTTTTTGTTTAGCTTGTTACAGATTATTCGGACTTTTGCCTCTCCAGAAGAAAATTTTGACTCTACCACAGTACATTATGATAAATGCATTTTTAACCAGACATGCCATATTTTTTCTGCGGGCACACAATAAGGGCAATTCATGTATGCCTACTTCTACACAGACTTAATGCCCTTTCTGGCTAATGGCTATTAACAAATACCATTTCCTCTTAAAATATGCATGGCGAATATTTTCACTTTTGATTAAAAAAAACGTCGTACCGTTAAATATACATGTAATTATGTCTCTGAATTCGTAAATGTGCACTGATTGATCATGGATAAACAGATCCTCAACACATCCGCTTGTATCATATTTCTACCTGACCATATTCCAAACCACTAGCTTATATGTATGTGAGGAGGGGGTTGGCTGAAATCCAAGAGACATACAATTTTTTAGTCTACTAGAATTTTGTTGGGAGTTGAAACCACTCCAGGTTATAGGCCTTGTACATGTCAGAATCATGATGGTTTGAAGAAGAAGAAGAAAAAGAAGAAGAAGGGAAGACAAAGAAGAAGAAGAAGAAGAAGAAGAAGAAGAAGAAGAAGAAGAAGAAGAAGAAGAAGAAGAAGAAGGAGAAGAAGGAGAAGAAGGAGAAGAAGGAGAAGAAGGAGAAGAAGAAGAAGAAGAAGCAGAAGAAGGAAAAGCTACAAACATAAATGCTATATTGATTTATAAGAATCTGTAATAAGCATGTTGAGTATACTGTATAAGGTCTGTTTTGAATGGGGGTCATGGTAGGATAAACACGCAATCGAACTGCCTTAGACGCTTTTTGTTGAAGACTAATTGTCTTTTCCCGGCAAATACTCATTCTTATTTCTTTTATTTTGCTACTTATGTATAAACAAACAAAAAAGACAAGAAATCAAACCTTGAAATGCTTGATAAATGCCTGTTTACCAAATAACCACCAAATAAAAGTGAAATGTAATACCGCTTCTATCGAATTGCAGTTTCAGTACCGAAATATTAAGTAACAATGAGTATACGGTATACAGTAAACACTTCATGCAGATTATGTTGTGTTTATCTCGAAACTAAGTCTGATTGGAAAATCAAATGAAATCTTTTCACAGTGGTATAAAACATTTATTTTTCATGCCAGTATCACAGGTTGTTTGTACTTTTATGCGGTTCATATAGCCTCAATTTCAGTGTCTTTGAATATTTTCTCAAAGTACACAGACGTGTTGTATTACGGTTGCAGTATATACGTAGACCATTTACCTTCCTCACTGTCTTTCTCTGTTTATACAGGTTCAGCCCCTCCCCCTCCCTTACCCCTCACCCTGCTCTCTCTCTCTCTCTCTCTCTCTCTCTCTCTCTCTCTCTCTCTCTCTCTTTTCCTGCCTGTCTCCACTCCTTCTGATGCATTCGCTTCAATCCGAGGAGGAAACTCATTTTGCCTGGATAACACTCTAGGGCTTGCATATAAATAAACCTGTATACTATTCAAAAATGAATAAGCGCTGTTAAAAGTAATTCCTCAATGAAAACGAGATATATGTGATATTACTATGTTTTGAAACTAAAAAGTAATTTGTATTCATTCAGTGGCATATCCGGACCCTGCCCTCAGTAAGGCGGCACGTCTTACTGATTCATATCAAGGAAATCAATTTATGAGGGGCTCCCGGCTGGTTGTGGGGGTGGTGGGGGGGGGGGGGGGGGGGGGGGGGGGTTGCTGTTAAAGAATGCTGTATTTTTGGAAGGAACGGTAACTGCATTGACTTCTCTATAACTCATTACAAATCACTGTTTTCGGAACTCAGTGAGGATGTGCAAATTGCCACCTTCACTTTCCCCTCCGTCGAATACGCTAGACGTGTTGGCATTTATTATCAAGGTTATCGAAACCAAAATGTAATTTCCCTCTCTATTTTCCCTCTTTCTATCTCCCTCCGTCTGTCTGTCTGTCTGTCTCTGTCTCTCTCTATCTCTCTCTCTATCTCTCTCTCTCTATCTCTCTCTCTCTCTCTTAAAGGTACTATTGTATGTCCCATTTTGAAGGCCCCACAAATGAAAAGGTTTAACTTCAACGGCATTTGAAAGATATTACTAATTTAGAACTTCTCTCACAACGAAAAGGCTTGAAACTGTCTTTTAGTGGGACAATAAAGAGCATTAGTTGTCGAATCGACTTTGGTGATTGCAGTCATTTTAGTAATAGTCTAATTTTCACACCCGTGTACATAATGGTCGTACGTTTTGTGCTGCCCAAAGATTCATTCAGTTTAATTTGTGCCATTACAAGAAGTTGGTTATTGTAGACAAATGCTCATGTACCTTTACAGTGTATGTTATTACCAAAGAAGAAAAAAAGGTCATTCAGTCACTCAATAATGTCTGACAGTGAAGTCTAGAAAGTAAACCGTTTCCTTGCATAATTTGAATACTAGGATACCGCTAACGTTAACATTTTACAGATAGGACATACATGACATATTCATAACTCCAGCAAAGTTCTACATAATTGAATGTTGGCTTTAAATGGGACATAGTACCTTTAACATGATTAATCCCTCCCGAGGTTGCTCATTAGTTTCCTCTCTACGTGTACGTGTGGAGCTTTGTTTGGTTTTGAACCGCGGTGTGCCGAGGATATGAATAATTAATAATTGAGAAAGTGCGTAATATCGTTTCGATGAAGTGTGAATATTACAAGCCTAGAAACAAACAAGACAGCTTCAATTACAGCATCAACAGCAATTTGAATCACGGTGTATTATGGATTCTAAAACTATCACATGCGATTGTATGACGTTATAGATGACTATATATATATTGCACTCGAATACGGGATTACCGGGGGAGGGGGGAGGGGGTGGGGGACGGGGAGTGGAGGTAAGGGGGTGGGGGTGGGGAGGGGGTAGGGGTGGTAGGGAGGGGGGAAGGGCTCAATATGACAGATCTTAATAGATTAATTGTCATATACTTGAGAAGGGGGAGCGCAATTCATGTTCTACACTGTCGGTGGCTGTGTGAGTATGTGCGGGTGGGGGGGGGGGGGGGGGTGCGGGTGATAGAAATTCTACACAATGTATGCAAATTACGCATGATAAGCAAAAAAGTACAATTTTTTTTTTTTAAATCCAGCTCCTCAATCTTTTTGTTATTAAAGCGAAAACTATAGGTGAAAAGTGAAGATTTTTTTTTTTTAAATACAATACACGATTTGAGAAAAGTGACAAAAAAGAATGTCAATGCTCTTTCTTGTAAATTGACAAAAAAAAAACGTGTTCCCCAATCGTGCAACTGGGGAGATGGAAACCTAATGTATGCTTCTTTGGATAAACACAATCATTTTTTATTATTATTAAAGATCCATAAATCCTGCATTATTAAGAGTTTGAAGAAGGGGAGGGGGGGGGGGGGGGGCTTGTTTTGACTTAGTATAGTGATGACGATGACAGCTGATCTGTGTGTAAGTCACAATTCAAACCCTTAGGCTAAGTCACATAGCAATGTATTCTTAGAAAGCTGTATTCTTGACTGACGAATTTGAATGCAGTACATTGTATTTGAAAAGTAAGAATGAATGAAATGAGTAAATGAAGGTTGGGAATATAATGTAGTGCAAGTGTATTTAATCTCTAGTTCTACATTGTCATTAGATTATGCAAATATGCAATTATCGTTTTTACATTTTAAAGGATTTCGTTTTGTCTCAAAAACGTGGAGTGAAATATAATTAGCGTCAATTTGAAGAGGCACGACTACTTTATAGTCATTTGTAAAACAACTCTGTTCCTTGATGGATTATTGAGCAGCAATGCTATATTTCATAAATATTATGTAGCCCACATGATTATGTCTTGCTCATTAAGATTGCAAGAGACAATCTACCCACACAGAGATCATTACGATACGCACTAAAGCCACTAGTGGGGCACGATAATTCCCTAAAGAGTTTCAGAATATTCTTGTGCCATTTGTAAATCTGTCCATAACCTATTACAAAACGTATAATGATGATAAAATAAGGGTGCCTGTAGTGCATCTGGATGCTCACACAACTCATTAGCAAATTTATTGAGGCCGCCGTGGAGTATGATTATTCTCTATCTTTCCAGAATTTTCACCATTTTGTCGTTTTCTGGAGAGCATTTCAATGTGTCAAATAACGTTCTCTATAGTCCAGTCCGATGGCAAACCGAACTATGGGACACATTCGACATCTTTGAAAAGAAATTACATTGGCATGATTATTCTCTGCCCTTCAAAATGAGATAACCATGATTATATAATCCATAATTTATGCTATGTTTACTTGTGAAATGTGAATGTCTTGCGAGTATTCCAAGTAATAGTTTAACGCTGCGTCCAATTTGCAGTCCATTTTGACGTCACATTTATCTCCTTAACAGATTTATAAAGACCAAAGGAAAGTCACCACCTTTGCACGTAAAGAGGCCACTGAACTATTCGTATGAGATTAGGGGAAACCCCGGTGTAGTGGTCCACCTGCACAGTACAGTGCACACTCTGAATTAGTTATACCGGGAGAAAAGACCCGAGGGTTACAGTGATTCAGTTCGCCTTTCGCCTCCCAGGCAAAGGTGTCGCCTAATACTTACTAATTATAATAATAATGATAATTAGTGGACTCAATAGAGCGTCCTTAATTATAGGGCATGATAATTCTCTTCTTTTTCAGACCCAGATAATCTCCACATTGCATCATGTTGCATATATTTTTTTTATAGAGTATTTCAAGAATTCTTAACGCTACATTGATGCCAACAAATAACTCAGTTGGCATTAGCAAACGCATTAGGGCACAATAATTGCCTTTTCAGAATTTGTGCAATGTGCATGCACTTTTTAAAGAGTCCATGCTAAAGAGATAATCGCCATGATTACTACATCCAAGTCGCGTATCAACCATATCAAAATATAGCTTAATCAAACAGAGACCTGATAATATCAAGTTTTTAATGTCTAATTAAGTATTTCAAAGAGTAATAATACTCGACCCTAAAACTGAAGTCGCATCGCTAATATCTCAGTAACACCGTAATGACAGACCGACAACAGACCTACCAAAAATTACATTATCCCTAATGGCCGAGAGTCGTTTGGTTTGTGACCACTCTCCACTCTGACTCCACCCGACAACACTCTAGTCACTTGATCTATAGTCACTAGAGTGAAGTCGGAATTGAGTCGGGGTGGAGTCGGTGTGGGGCCCGGGTGAAGTCTGTTTGGCGATGTGATTGAGACATTATACCCCTGTCACAACAACGAGACCGATACCAGACCGACGACAGACCGAACAAACAATTACATCACCCCGAATGGCCAAACATTGGTCGGTTTGGACTCGGTATGGAGTCGGTTTAGCGGTGTGACTGAGGTATGAACCGACTCCAGACAATCTCCAAACATACCGATCCTACCAAGCCATTTGGTGGTGGTATTTTTGTTTTACCCGGATGCTAAGAAAGCATAAATGCTTGTTAGTAAGCAACCAGACGGTCGACGGCTTTAGGTTCTCTCCGAGGGACCTGGTAATGAGGATTAATGCCTTACCAAAAGGCACTAGCGCATCGACTTGGTTTCGAACCCGGGTCACCGGATTACGAGACCACTGCTCTACCAACTGTGCTATCGCGCCTCCTTTTTAATTTCATATTTTGACACTTGTCGGTCTGGTGTCAGTCTCGTTCATGTGAAAGGGGTATGCCTCCCTTTGCTTCCAAAACAGAACTCATCTTGACAGCATTGAAGCATTCATACATTCTCAGGTATAGTCTTGAATCTTAATGATCTCTGGCTATCACTTGGGACTCGTCGCGATGTCTAGTGTGACCTCATTAGGGAGTTAATTGATCTAACAAATGTCATAATCTTTTGAATAAACTGATACGTGCTTGATCAAACACACGATATTCTATGATAATGAGAAGACTGATGTTATTTCACCATGGACACAGCGGTCAGGAGCGCCATGTGCATGACTGAAGGGAGTAGGAGAGAAAGAGAGAGAGAGAGAGAGAGAGAGAGAGATAAGAGAGAGAAAGAAAGAGAAGAGAGAGACACACGGCACACAGAGGGAGAGAGGGTGTGGAGGGAGAGATAGAGAGGGAGAAGGAGAGAAAGAGAGAGAGAGAGAAGAGAGGGAGAGAAGAGAGGGAGAGAAGAGATAGAGAGAGAACGAGAGAACGAGAGAGAGAGAAGAGAGAGAGAGAAAAGAAGAGAGACAGAGAGAGAGAGAGAGAGAGAGAGAGAGAGAGAGAAGGGAGTATCACATCTGTTTGTTATTCTGATGTCTTTCCGTACAAGTATCTTGATTCTCAAAGACTTTAGCTCTCCTTCACTTTATCACTCGTCCGAGTTTCCTTCCCTCACTCGTCCATACTAATGTGAGCATGAGTGAATAATTGATGAACAACTCCAATACAAAAAGGACAGTAAATTTCATATAATTATAGGTGTTTGATCAAACGGAAATTGCTGTTATATGAGCCAATGTGTGAGAAACCATCTTGTCCAGTATAAACAAACCTGCAGTAGTCGATGTAATTCAGGTATGATGTAATTACTGTCAGCATTATGCAAATAATGAATCAATACCTGCCGGTTTATTACCAACACGCGTACATTCACGCATTCATACAACGTACATAATCCTGCGTCGCTGATTGGTGGATTCAGCCGGATCACGTGACATGACTGTCGCCACTTTTCCTCATTGCGCTCGATAGCGTATCGATGAACTGGCTGTGAAATCAATGCACAAATCATGGCGTGACACAGATGAATAGTGTTGAGTCAACATGTGGCGTGACGAACGAGGTGATGAGAGGAGGGAAATTATCTGAGACATTATTAACCAAATTTGATCAGGTGCCAATACACAGGGTTGATTGAGGTCACGTAAAGGTCACTGAGTCGTTGAAATAAATAAATAAATGAAATGAAAATACGTTTGTCACTCGGAGTCAACAAAACAACTAGAAATAGCAAATTAATGTAGAAAGAAATCCCTTTTCTTCTATGAATGCATCTATTTCATAGGAATATAGAGTGCTCATTTGTTTTTTCACTTTTGATTTTTCAAGACAATGGACTTGCTACTAAAAACGAATCGGTGTTTGACTCTCCGTGGATTAAAAAAAAGCTCCACTAATCCATTGTTCGTATTTTTAAATCATACACTTATCCCATGATGAAGAATTCAGACGGATTAAATCATGTTTATTTTGTATATATTTATTTTATCATTATTATGTTGAATTATGTTGTATATATGTTATTTTGATACCGTATGTTTTTATGTATATACACGGCCCTACGGAAGAACAGTCCGCGGGCTGGGGTAGGCCTCCGTGCTTGAATAAATAAATGAAATGAATGAAGTGAAATGTTCAAATGTCTTTGAAATGAAGCATCTGCAGGCATGGCAGGGTTTGAAAAACATAAAGAATGAGAAAATAACATTAACCGCGAACCACACGTAACTCTCACATCAGTGAGTAGATCGTAATTACAGGACCTATTTCTGTTAAAATTAGTGGACTATTTTTTAAGAAGAAATATTATTTTATGCAATTTTCTTGTTTGCGGTCAAGTTTTAGAATTAATTCAACCCTAGATAGATTAAATAAAAGGTCGCTGAATTCATAACGATATGTGTCAAGGAAAGACTTGCTGATTTAAAAAAAATAGTGTTTTCAAGCTAAAATAATTGCACATTCAGAACTTTCGTAAAACATGACATTTGAAACACTCTCTCCTACATTCTGTAAAAATGTTACAAACAAATTCGAACGCTGAGTTGGTGAAATAATATAGGCCTAGAGGCAAGCGATAACCCTGCCTAGTCTTATGTAAAACAAGAAAAAAATTCAATTCGATCCACATTAGTATTTTCAACTATAATTCTGACAATAATAATCCCCAGTACAAACATTAACAATGATGTTTTGATTTGGGATGTGGTGTCAAATGATAACAGTCATGTTTCATCCACTGCTTCACCCTTTCTACGCCTCTTCAAATATTTGACAATACTCCTTGACACATTGATCATTCAGAAGTAGAAAGGAGGTGTATATAGTCTTCGCTAATTGCTGTATGGTTGATCGAGATGACAAGCATATAAATCCACAACTGATCGGAATAAGCAATCAGCGATGCATTTTTAATCGCCGTATATCCCTGGAGAAATTAGACGAACAACCTGGGTAGTATGTGATGGCAATATCATGCCCTCGCTCCTCATTATTATTAAAAGCACAACTAAAAGAGTGTACAGCTTTATCTGCTAGAAATACAGTATACGAAATAATAATGTGCTTGCTTATTACGACTGGCCTGTGCATTTGTGGTGTTTCATGTTTTATTTTCTCCACTGCTTTTAAAAAATCAAAATAGCGAGCACACGGAGGTGCACCTTCAGACTGAGAATTTTAGTCCATTTAGGTAATCGTCGCAGACTGCCCGTTGTTTTTCTGATACTGATAATCATTGTTGTTATCATCATATATCATGTTCCTGTTTAAGAACATGAATTGTAGTTTCTAAATGCATCGACAACATAATAATCTTAAAGACTACCCACAATGTTTAATAGCAAGTTACGTGGGCCTTGTTGTTGAGGGTCATTGGCCTTTACAAGGTCCGAGGGAGGAGCACAGATCATATTGTATCTATTGGAATGAGATGCGGGGATTAAAGCGATCAAGCGGGTTCGTTATGTTTCTTTTCTTTCTCAGTCATACCATTTCTCCTTGTCAGTTGCATTCGATGAGGAGGTTGGGGTGGGGGATGCACCTATATCCGTAAGCCTCTGAGTTTAACGAGGAATAGATAGCTAGCTAGCTAGATAGATAAATAAATGAATAAATTAATTAATGAATAAATAAATAAATGAATAAATTAATTAATGAATAAATACATGATAAAGTAAATAAATTATATAGATAAATAAATAAATACGAATTTTTGAAAGGGCACAAATAGTATGTATTTCCTTGAAATTTGTTGAAGTTGCCGATTATTTCAGCTCCTTCTCGACAAGAGTCCAAGAGTCGTCACCCCGAAAGGAAGGTGAACCTTTTGCCTACCTTACGATAAATCATGTTTGTAATTCATGGAAAGTGCAGAACACTTGAGATCGGTACCTAACTGTAAAGTGTATGATGGTTGTCATGGCGACAAGTCTTCCCTGAGGTTCATCTTTTTATGATTTGAAAATGAATCAGTCCTAACTCGTTTTCCATTTTGTCTTTATATCTCCTTCTTTCTTCTTCTTCTTCTTTCTTTCTTTCTCTCTTTCTCTCTCTCTCTCTCCCCCTCTCTCTCTTTCTCTATCTCTCTCTTTGTCCCTCTCTTCCATTTGCCTTCATACCCCCTTGTTATGATATATCAGTATGATTGTCTGTAATCCCTTTATTTCACATGTTTCTGTTAAATACTACATATAGAACTATTATTTCCTATTCTTGCAAATTTCGTGCAAGGGGAAATGGGACCGTTTTCCAATGCCTTAGGTGAAATCAACGGTAACTACCAAATGAATCGACCCAGAGTGCGTGCTACAATAACATAAAGAAGACCAAATAAGAAGCTTTACAGGTCAGTCGGTAGCTAAAAAAACCAGCAGTAAAGGTTTAGCATCCATTGCCCGGGGCTTGTCCAATGCCTTGCTGACTCTTGAAGTTCAACGTGGTTAGATTTAGTTCATGACTGGAATACTAATTATAACAGACTTACATGTACAATCAAACTTGCAAAGAGAGAGAGAGAGAGAGGTGGGGAGAAGGAGAATTTAAAGGAGAAGAAGAAGAAGAAGACAACGAGGAAGAAAAGGAAGAAGAAGTAGAAGAAGAAGGAGAGAAGGAGAAGTAGAAGAAAAGAAGAATAAAAATACGAAGAAGTCAAAGGAGAAGGAGAAGGAGCAGGATAAAAAAGAATTCCGAGGCATTTGTGATTCCATGATATAACAGACTGCTTTACATTTTAAACTATCCCCACAATTCCTGTCAATAAAACAATTTTTATCACAAAAGTTCAATCATTTTGTTTGTAGTTTACCATTCAAAACTTGTCATTTTTACTTACACTTGAATATTCCATTTTATGGGAATAACAATGTCAATGATTAGTTATGCAATCACATGCATCTTATATCAGGAAGTGCCCTTCAATGTTCCCAAATCTGCCCCCTCTCTAAACCTGCCATTCACGCTTCGAATAGAACAAAAAAAGATACATTTACATTCCATCGGATTGTTTTCTTTTATTGCGCCAGACCTAATTCGATTTGACTGTATTTAAAGATGAAGTTGAGTTCTGGTCATGCGATTGCATTGTGAAAGAAACGGTGTGGAATCGACCAGAAAAGGTTGATCATCTAGCATATAAGAATTTGTGTGTATTGCAAGGTTCTGGAATCATCAAAATGATAAGAAAATTTTGCCAAGTCTTGGTAAAGTTACAAACACTGTACACAGAAAGATGTATATGGGACTACACGAACACGTGGCGTAAAAATCCTACCACCGAGTTTTACGATGTTACATGACATATTTAGAATATGAAGGCATTTGAAGAGCCATGCTTTTCAGGGAAAATGTCTTATCTGATGTTCTTCCACACTTGCATAATAAGAATGATAACGCTCACAAATTATTTTTAACCTCTTCCCAGAACTCAACCTTCTCTTTAATATGCCGGACCTTTCGACTCTCTTTATTATAGTCCGGGTTCAAAGTACATATATATTATTGCTTCTTTTCTCAAATTGCTATACGAGTTGCAATATATTTGACTGTTTTATGCCGGACTATTTATATCTCTTTGCACCAGATCGCAGTCTAGATTAACAACTATATGTACATTACTTATTTTCTACAGATTATCGACCAAATCACAATGTCAGTATTTACTTGTTTTAGCACTAACCATACACCTCCCTTTTATCGTCCAAATTAACAACTCTGACTATTGCATCTGTTCTAAGATTAGTCAAGAGAACTAACCATATACTTCTCGTTATTATTGTCCAGATTCACCATACATTGCTTCCTTCTTAAATTACTAGACCTGCTTAACGAGTCGTAGTGTATTTCAATGCTTTATGTCGGCCTATTTACTTACATTGTATATTAATTACAGTCCAGATTCAAAGTCCATTGCTTCTGTTCTTCAATTACCGAAAGAGTCGCATTGTATTTGATTGTTTTAGCCTTAACCACAAATTGTACACAATACGCCTCCCTGGGCATGCAGAGTCATATAACTACATTGTTTCTGTTCTCAAATTGATTTACTAAAGTTGAATTAAATGTATACGAATGTTAGCACATGTAAATCTTTAACCCTAATAAGGCCGGGGGGGCCATTATGGCCCCCCCTCCACAATTTTTCTGATTGTTCGAGAACGCATATGGATGGCGCCTCGCCGCTCGCTGACTTTTTTCTTTAGAGTCTTGCGCATCTTTAAAAAAAAAATATAAAAAAATCGGACCTATAGTTACAAGGTCACGTGACCTTTTGTCTTTGCATGTCAGCCCGAAAATCGCTCATTTTTGTGATTTGTGTACAAAACATATGGAAATGTCATTTTTCCTAAAAATAGATCAATCATCAAACATTGGTTATTGGGTCTTGTTTAAAGTTTAGGTGGTTGTTTTGGGAGTCAAAATAGTTGAATTGTAGGAAGAAATGAAAAAAAACAAAAAACAATAACATAAATAAGTTAAAAAAACAATGAAATACATAAGAAATTATCAAAACAAGAGATAACATAAGGAATAAGCTGGCTCTTCCAAATTTTGTTGTCGTATTATTGTTCCAAATGGTCTAATGAATATATGTAGTGAAAAAGAATGCTTAAATGTGAATAATATATGATTTATGGGTAAAAATGTGATTTTATGACGTTATTTGCATAAATTACCATAAATATGCAAATGAGTGATTTTTTTCAAAAAATTGAAATTATCATATTGTTCTATACACTTCACTTGACATGCGTGCAAATTTTCGCGGCGATCGGCCGTTTCACGGCCGAGATCTTAGGGGGGGGGGGCCATAATGGCCCCCCCCCCCGGCCGTAGTAAGACTTCAAATAGCCCGGCCTTATTAGGGTTAAAGGGCGTTACAGGATTCGCACGGAGAAACTCTCAAAACTTGTAAACTGGCCAAAACGTTGTAAACAAAAGTTATATCTTCCCTCAAAGTACAGTGGCACAATATTCATTATTAGCAAAATTACAGTCATTATTTTTCACATTTAAATTTTGCAACAGTTAATAGTGTTTAATTCACCCCAGGTGTTGTGTACAAAATGAGGGCTTCAATTTTCACTCACAGAGAGAAAAACTCAGAGTATTTTTATCTGAAATTTTGCTTATATTTTCATAAACTCGCTGCTATACAGATACATTTTGAGAATACATTTTGAGGGCTTGCAAACCATATACATGTGTATACTTCCGTTTGTTATAATCCGCATTCAGAGTTCATTGCTTCTTTTGTAGGATTACATCAGGAACAGCGGGACAAATAGTAAGGTGATTCTATACTAACACAGTTAGCTCTGATAAGAATATGGTCTTCAGTTCAAACATTGGCAAAAGGGAGAGAAAAGGGCAATTTTATTTGCATTCCGTATCGTGATTTAAAGTAAATTCATCCTATCGGTGAGATAACCTTTAGTATTCTGAGTGCCACGGTCTGATTTGGCCTCGTTTCAGGCTACAATAGTATTTCGTATTTTGGTGAATATACAGTATACTGTCTTTGAATTATAAAGCTTGATTTTAGGGCCAATTCCATCTTTGATATAATGATCATTGCAAGAAAACCCCGTAAAATAAAAGTTGCAATCAATCAATTGCAAAATTGACAGTTATCAATTGGCGATCAATATTATCGTTGCATGCTGCACAATTTAAATCAATTGACCAATCAGAATATTTTTTTTTCTTCAAATTTTAGAATTGATTGCAAACCTTTTTGTTACGGGGCCAAGTTATGTAAAACCCTTTTCAGGAAGTTGATGTTGAAGTTGATGTTGATGTAGGATAAATAAGACGAGATGGAACTGGAAACCTGTCCTGAGCGCAAAAACTACAGTATACTGGGATAGCAAAAACAAAAACATTATCTTTGCCTTGACGACAATCTATGCCTAAAGGCTAAAAATATGAGATGTCACATTGAACAGAAAAAAGGACATTCTCATTTGACCCTTGATACCATTTTGTATAAAATGGTAGATGTCCTCAAAATAAGAAAGAAAATCTAGGTAAGAAAATCTATAATTAAGAAAATCTAGATAAACAAATCTAGGTAAATAAATATAGTTAAGAAAATATAGGTAACAAATACGGGTAAGAAATAATAGGTAAGAAAATATGTGTAAGAAAATAGGTAAGAAAATATAGGTAAGAAAATGTGAATTGTCGAAGTGAAAGATATGAATCATCATATACTAGTACCGTGATTTGTGGGTTGGAACTCAGCAGTGATGTTCATTAGGATATTTATTCTTTATCTATTGTCTTTCTTCAAGACGAAACACAAATGGCGGGGAAAATTCTGTGTAAGCTGTAGTGTAATCATGTTAGATATTACAATGTGTGATTATTTCAGTTGTATTAGCTTACTTATAAAGTAAAAGCAACATGTCTGTGAACATTAGTATGTTAACAAACTTTGTCAACCGTGGATATTGTGTTGACTCTAAATGATAAAGACTATTTAAAGAAGGTGAGCATTAATTTGTATTTCATTATGACGTCAATCGGGTTGTCGCCGAATTCCTTTTTAAAGGCGGGGTGAACCGGCCTTAAACACTCCGACAAACAAAAAGATAATTTTTGAAACTTTACACATGTGTACGTCTCCTCAAAATCTGACAACCAAGCAAAGACTAAAACAAACAAAAAAATAGCAAGAGAGGATAAAACAAATATGTAGGTCGGGGGCATGTTGGAAACGTCGCCATTGTAGAAAGGCGTAAATACATAATGAGTCAATTAAAATGCTATGAACTTTGTGCAGGTGTATTTCTTTGTATGGTTCTAACTATGTCTATAACTCCCGTCTTGTAATGGATCAGTGTTTGCAAAATTAGGCAATTGACCTTTTATCTCCTTTATCTCAGGTAACATGCTTGAACCATAATTATGCACTTACTCTATCACTGTCTAGAATCATGCTAATAACACAGTACAGGGTTTTCCCTTCTCTCTCCCTATTTTTTCATTGATACACCACACAAACTTTGCCTCATTGTACTCTTTTTTGTTTAATTCATTATCGAGCAAGAATACATTAAATTGATGATGTAAAGTATTAGTTGTCAGTAACTTGCATAAGGGATTGCAGGAAATTTCTCTTTGGCAACTATTTTCCCTCATAATTAAAATATGAGGGCATTTGGAGATCCGTCCTTTTCAGTGAACATTTCTACTATGATATTTTACTAAAACTGATTTCATAACAAGAATGAAGAAAGCTCACAAATTGTTATTCAGGCATATTTTCCAGATCCCACCTTCTCCTTAAAGGCATCGTTTAACAATGTTATATCTGAGATGCACGGCCCTACGTGTTATCAGTGTCTGTGATGTGGTGTAATATTGAAGCCCTAAAAAATTGCGCCTCAAAATGATCATGAAGTGCCTCAAAAAAGTTAACATCTTTGAGTGACCGGTTTTACCACACCAATTTCCCCAATAGACTGTAGTGTTATAACAAACCGTTAGGAAAACGCAAAATGAAATTTCGATTTCCAATCAGAAATTTCTTGATAATCAGACAGGCGGTCGGCTTTTAAAAGTCATGGGGTTCCTGACTGACCTAAGGGTTTATAAATATCATTGCAGCATGAGCTTAATCCAGGATTTTGTTTCAGAATCTGAGACTACCAATCCCTTTAACTCCTTCATCTTTGAAGAAAGCCCGAAGCAAATGGCGCTCGAGTGAATGTCGGACCACGGCATGATGGATATGGGTGATTTACTTTGACTTTACGGGCAAACTGAGCCTCGATCACCATGCCCTTATGTCCGACCATATGCCTGAAGGAACATATTAAGGTTGTACATTGTAGATTATTGGATATTAGCTCTGTCTCCTATAGTTGTCAATTTACATCTGTAAATTGGCAACATATTTGATGATTAAGACGATATCCATGGTGATACAACCACCTGATGATGGTGTTTTAAAGCCCCACTGTACTACTTAGCTACTTGCTCCCTCTATATAAAAAAAAACAATGCCTAATCGGTGCCTGTTGGTCCCCCGTGATCCCCCTTTTTCTTATGTTAATTGACAGCTGATTTGATGAGATAGCCACCTGCCAGTGACCTTGCTGGGTGATCTAATCTCCCTGGCCAAACTAGTACAGGCGGGCTTTAAGACTTTGTCATGCAATAAACGTTAATCAATTATTAATGTCCATAAAGAACACAATTAATTGGAGTCAAAAGAAAACAACACAAAACGATAGAAAAGAAAGAAAGAAAAAAAAATTGCAATGTAATGCTATGAAACAGATCTTTGAGTTTGCAGTCTTACTGGCTTGTAAATTTACTACAATGAGCTACATATCAACTCCATGATATCACGGATCCATATCTGTTTCTGTATTGATGAACATGATACTTCATCACGTTTAGACGGGCCAGTTCTGTTAAACTTAAGTGCTTTGCAGACAGTTTGCAGACGGTGTCCGTGATGTGAGTACCGAGTGGATCCCCGATCCCCGATCTTCCCCGGAATGGAGGATACAATAATTGTTATCATTATGATATATTGTTTTACTGATGAATATTATCAGTGAAGATGTGTAAGGAGAGGGTACGGGGACACACAGGTCCAGAGTTTAAGTGTCTAGAGGAGTAAGGTGCAACAACCTATCATTAGATGAGTGACTGAACAGCAATTAAATTAAAGTAGTTTCGAAGTATGGGATGGAGCAGAAATAAGTCTGGAAATGGGATCGTGGATGTCATCTTTGTCATCATTGTCTTTGTCATCATTAATAATAATAATATTGGCATTTATATAGCGCTCTTACAGACATACATGTGTATCACAGCGCTTTACAACATATTATTATTACCCCGGTCATCGGATTCAGGCTTACCCGCACACAAGGTATGCACATTCTCCACTCCCTGGGGAGCATTCCAGCCAGTCGCCATTTTACAAGCGCCACTTGCTAATCAAACCACATTAGCTTTCGCATCCTACCGGGTACCCATTTTAACACCTGGGTGGAGAGTGGCAAATGTAGATCAATGTCTTGCCAAAGGACATTAGTGCCGCGGCGGGACTTGAACCGCGGACCTTGTGATCCACAGTCCGGTGACTTATCCACTCGACCACGACACCTCTACACCTCTACATCATTTATTCTGTGTTGAACCACCTTCCCTCACTTCCCCTCTCCGTCTCTTTTCTTTCTTTCTTCCCTCTTTATTTCTTTCTGTCTGTCTTTCTATGTTCCTTTCATTTTTTCCCCTGTCTTTCTTTCTTCAATTCTCCCTATCTTTTTTTCTTTCTATCTATTTCCATCTTTCTTTCGTTCTTTCTTTCTTCGTTTCTTTCTTTGTATAATTCTTCATTCTTTCTTTATTTGCTTCTTTCATTCTCCATTTCAACCTTTTTTCTTTCCTTCTTTCTTTCTTCCTTTTTATTTTCTATCCAATTTTTTTTTCTCTTTCTTTTTTCTTTCTTTGTTTAATTCTTTCTTTCTTTCTTTGCTTCTTTTTCTCCTTCATGCTTGATTTCGTCCTTTTGTCTTTCTATCCCCACCTCCTTCCTCTCAATGCAGACGGAAGGGGGCTCTTCCCTTAGCTAAGCCACCATAATGTGTAGCTCACACTGCTCTATTTAGAGCTGTAGGCTTTTTAAAAGGATAAGTAATATCTACAAGTTCCTGCGTAATTGACTATCACGGACATGAGATGGAAATCATTTTAGATTGTACTGAAGATAATATCAAGTATGCATTAAAACTACTTCAAGCTTTTACTACAGCTGGTATTATCAATTTTGTCTGGTCATGATGGTACAGTGTACATGTATATTTGGTTCATTCGTCAGCAATCATGTCATGTCTGCATTTATCTATATTCAGAAATTTTGCGAAGGTTGCATTTTACATTTAAAATTAAAATGCTTACGTCGCAGCTCTTTTGGAATATTTTTTTTCCTCCATCTACTGTATACAACCACCTCAGGTATTGTACAATGCTCTGTACAGTGACGGTATGTTCCGTATTGTTGTATTGCATTGTATATAGTGATCTGTTCCGATTATTGAGGACACAGAGTGGTAATAAATCAACAAACTTCTTTAAACTTCAGAGGATATAGGGCATTCTGATCTGCAGTATCGTTCAGAGTAGGTGGGTAAGAGAGAGAGAGAGAGAGAGAGAGAGAGAGAGAGAGAGGGAGAGAGAGAAAGAGAGAGATAGATAGATGTATATATAGAGAGAGATAGAGATAAGAGAGAGATAATAGATAAAGTGAGATTATATATATATAAATAGAGAGAGAGCGAGAGGAGGGGGGGGGGGGTTATATATAGTTTAATTAGTTAGTTAGATAATTAGATAGATAGAGAGAGAGAGAGAGAGAGAGAGAGAAAGAGAGACAGAGAAAATATAAATAGATATAGATATATAGATAGAGAGACAGAGACAGTGACAAGGAGAGAGAGAGAGAGACAGAGAGAGAGAGAGTGAGAGAGGGGGGGGGGATAGATAGATATAGATATATAGATATATGGATATATAGATAGGGAGAGAGACAGACAGAGAGGCAGAAATGGGAGTCATAAATCCTCTAAGTCAGGTTCAAATGCAGGTCGCTGATAATAAAAGTCGCATCACATCAATATTTATTATCCATTGTTAAATATGATCAACACAGATCGCGCCTAGGTCCAACAACTCGATGAAATTATCAGCAATCTGAATACTGATATAAAAATATGCTGACAATTATCAATTATGAATTGTGAGACAATCTAATGGCGTCTTTTCATATTCTAACGGAAGGTAGGAAGTAGGATGAATATATGTAGTTAGGTCCGTTGATCCCAGCAAATGAGAAAGGGAGAGATAGAGAGAGAAGAGGGTTGGAGGGGCAGGTGGGTAACTGCCCATGTTATGTTGGAATCAAATATGTACCTCACGAAGGGTATGTCATTTCCTATACACGTGTCTTCCCCCCCCCCCTCCCCCAATCCTTAAACAGAAACAAATGGACGCTATTGACAGGTTAGCCTTTCTAGAATTGTTCTACAACTCACATTAATTCTTCTTAGAGTAAGAAATTATATGTGACCAATATCAGGAATATAGGCAAGTGGTCTTTAAAGAGAGGTGGATACTCATGAAGTTTAACGTATCGTCACACCCAGGGGCGTCGCTAGACCTTTTTCAGTGGGGGGGGGGGGGTGTAGAGGCCAACGATTACCGACAAAACGAGCCACCAATTACCGACAAAATTAAATGTCCAATATCTAAAAATTCAACCCTATAAACCTGGGGCCGAAGGATAAATTGTTTTTCCTATGGACTATCTATAGTACTTGCATAATTTATGCACAAAATTGTCATTTTCCTCGACGACATAAATATACGAATTATTTCTTCAATTTTGTCAGCATCATAGCTATATATTTTAATGCAGGCGCGGAGCTAGGATCTTATTTTAGGGAGGGGCGGAAGTGAGCAAGAGAATCACTTAAAAGCGCGCTCAGTAGGGGTGTGTGGGTGATGGGCCTCCCGCGCGAAGCGTGGAAGCTTAGACGTTTCCTTAAATTATTAGGAAAAGAAGACGATTAATTGTACCGTTTTCGACAGGTAATCCTTGGCTGAATGAAGTTCCCCCCTCCCGCGCTTTGCGCGGAAGCTTTGACGTTCATTAAATTATGAGAAAAAGCAGACGATTCGGTGTACTGTTCTCACTCTTAATCTTGTCTGAATTCAGTTTCTCCCCCTCCCGCGCGAAGCGCGGAAGCTTTGACGTTTCATTAAATTATGAGAAAAAGCAGAAGATTCGGTGTACTGTTCTCGAAGCGCGGAAGTTTTGACGTTTCATTAAATTATTAGAGAAAGAAAACGATTCGTCGTACCGTTTAGACTCTTAATGAGCCCTATTCATCTGAATTCAGTTTTCCCCTCTCGCGCGAAGCGCGAAAGCTTTAAAGTTTCCTTAAATTATAAGAGAAAGAACACGATTTGTTGTAATGTTTTCGACTCGTCTAAATAAGGTCTTCTACTTCCGCGCGAAGCGCGGAATTTTTGGCGTTTCATCACAACATAGAAAAAGGAAGACGATCCCTCGTACCGTTTTCGACTCTTATTAAGCCCTATTCATCTGAATTCAGTTTCTCCCTCTCGCGCGAAGCGCGAAAGCTTTGACGTTTTCTCAAATTATTAGAGAAAGAACACGATTCGTTGTACCGTTTTCGACTCTAAGTAAGCCCTATTAATTTTGTCTTAATTCAGTTTCCCCCTCTCGCGCGAAGCGCGGAAGCTTTTACGTTTTTAAACTATTAAAGAAAGAAGACGTTTCGTCGTACCACTCTC
Source organism: Strongylocentrotus droebachiensis (assembly GCA_035222895.1). Classification (NCBI taxonomy): domain Eukaryota; kingdom Metazoa; phylum Echinodermata; class Echinoidea; order Camarodonta; family Strongylocentrotidae; genus Strongylocentrotus; species Strongylocentrotus droebachiensis. The sequence goes on along the minus strand of JAVYIG010009794.1, from coordinate 54,468 downwards.
GACTCGTCTAATTAAGTTTTCCCTTTTCCGCGCAAAGCGCGGAATTTTTGGCGTTTCATCACAACATAGAAAAAGGAAGACGATCCATCGTACCGTTTTCGACTCTTATAAAGCCCTATTCAACTGAATTCAGTTTCCCCCTCTCGCGCGAAGCGCGAAAGCTTTGAAGTTTTCTCAAATTATTAGAGAGAGAACACGATTCGTTGTACCGTTTTCGACTCTAAGTAAGCCCTATTAATTTTGTCTGAATTCAGTTTCCCCCTCTCGCGCGAGGCGCGGAAGCTTTGACGTTTCCTTAAATTATAAGAGAAAGAACACGATTCGTTGTACCGTTTTCGACTCGTCTAAATAAGGTCTTCTACTTCCGCGCGAAGCGCGGAATTTTTGGCGTTTCATCACAACATAGAAAAAGGAAGACGATCCATCGTACCGTTTTCGACTCTTATTAAGCCCTATTCATCTGAATTCAGTTTCTCCCTCTCGCGCGAAGCGCGAAAGCTTTGACGTTTTCTCAAATTATTAGAGAAAGAACACGATCCATCGTACCGTTTTCGACTCTTATAAAGCCCTATTCAACTGAATTCAGTTTCCCCCTCTCGCGCGAAGCGCGAAAGCTTTGAAGTTTTCTCAAATTATTAGAGAGAGAACACGATTCGTTGTACCGTTTTCGACTCTAAGTAAGCCCTATTAATTTTGTCTGAATTCAGTTTCCCCCTCTCGCGCGAGGCGCGGAAGCTTTGACGTTTCCTTAAATTATAAGAGAAAGAACACGATTCGTTGTACCGTTTTCGACTCGTCTAAATAAGGTCTTCTACTTCCGCGCGAAGCGCGGAATTTTTGGCGTTTCATCACAACATAGAAAAAGGAAGACGATCCATCGTACCGTTTTCGACTCTTATTAAGCCCTATTCATCTGAATTCAGTTTCTCCCTCTCGCGCGAAGCGCGAAAGCTTTGACGTTTTCTCAAATTATTAGAGAAAGAACACGATTCGTTGTACCGTTTTCGACTCTAAGTAAGCCCTATTAATTTTGTCTTAATTCAGTTCCCCCCTCTCGCGCGAAGCGCGGAAGCTTTTACGTTTTTAAACTATTAAAGAAAGAAGACGTTTCGTCGTACCACTCTCGACTCGTCTAATTAAGTTTTCCCTTTTCCGCGCAAAGCGCGGAATTTTTGGCGTTTCATCACAACATAGAAAAAGGAAGACGATCCATCGTACCGTTTTCGACTCTTATAAAGCCCTATTCAACTGAATTCAGTTTCCCCCTCTCGCGCGAAGCGCGAAAGCTTTGAAGTTTTCTCAAATTATTAGAGAGAGAACACGATTCGTTGTACCGTTTTCGACTCTAAGTAAGCCCTATTAATTTTGTCTGAATTCAGTTTCCCCCTCTCGCGCGAGGCGCGGAAGCTTTGACGTTTCCTTAAATTATAAGAGAAAGAACACGATTCGTTGTACCGTTTTCGACTCGTCTAAATAAGGTCTTCTACTTCCGCGCGAAGCGCGGAATTTTTGGCGTTTCATCACAACATAGAAAAAGGAAGACGATCCATCGTACCGTTTTCGACTCTTATTAAGCCCTATTCATCTGAATTCAGTTTCCCCCTCTCGCCCGAAGCGCGAAAGCTTTGACGTTTTCTCAAATTATTAGAGAAAGAACACGATTCGTTGTACCGTTTTCGACTCTAAGTAAGCCCTATTAATTTTGTCTGAATTCAGTTTCCCCTCTCGCGCGAAGCGCGGAAGCTTTTACGTTTCCTTAAACTATTAAAGAAAGAAGACGTTTCGTCGTACCACTCTCGACTCGTCTAATTAAGTTTTCCCTTTCCGCGCAAAGCGCGGAATTTTTGGCGTTTCATCACAACATAGAAAAAGGAAGACGATCCATCGTACCGTTTTCGACTCTTATTAAGCCCTATTCATCTGAATTCAGTTTCCCCCTCTCGCGCGAAGCGCGAAAGCTTTGACGTTTTCTGAAATTATTAGAGAGAGAACACGATTCGTTGTACCGTTTTCGACTCTAAGTAAGCCCTATTAATTTTGTCTGAATTCAGTTTCCCACTCTCGCGCGAAGCGCGGAAGTTTTTACGTTTCCTTAAATTATTAAAGAAAGAAGACGTTGCGTCGTACCGCTCTCGACTCGTCTAATTAAGTTTTCCCTTTCCGCGCGAAGCGCGGAATTTTTGGCGTTTCATCACAATATAGACAAAGGAAGACGATTCCTCGTACCGTTTTCGAATCTTATTAAGCCCATTTCATCTGAATTTAGTTTCCCCCTCTCGCGCGAAGCGCGAAAGCTTTGACGTTTCCTCAAATTATTAGAGAAAGTACGCGATTCGTTGTAGCGTTTTCGACTTTTAATAAGCCCTATTTGTCTGAATTCAGTTTCCCACTCGCGCGCGAAGCGCGGAAGCTTTGACATTTCCTTAAATTAATTAAATTATAAGAGAAAGAAGACGATTCGTTGTACCGTTCTCGACTCGTCTAAATGAATTTTCCCCTTCCGCGCGAATCGCGGAATTTTTGGCGTCTCATCACAATATAAAGAAAGGAAAATGATTCGACGTATACCGTTGTTGTCTCTTAAACCTTGTTTGAATTTAGTTTCCCCGAAAATTGTAAACCTCTGATTTTTTTTAGCTGATATTATAGGAAAGTGAAACTTCGAGAAAATACAAGTATTGTAGTTGTAGTCACTCTCGAAGTCGTCACAGCGGATAAGAAGTCACAGTTCGTGGGGAAAAAAACTTGTCGCCCGACCGACAATATACATCTCACCGACTTCAAACTTCTGCATTGATATAGTACACGAGGATCGAGCAAGAATACCGACACAGCTGACCCGACACAGCAACATATTTACCCGTGTCTTTCTTGCTCACTCGACGAGACGACTCCACCCAACAACCTCCTACTCTCTTTTACTCCCACTCCTCCCCTCTCTCTCCTCTCTTTCATCCCCCGTTTCTTTTGTTTCCCTTTCACTCTTTTTCTTCTTTTTGCCTTTTCTTTCTTTTCCTTTCTTTCCTCTCCTCCCTCTTTTTCTTTTTTCTCTTTCTTTCTTCTCTTTTCTTTCCTTTCTTTTCCTTTCTTTCCTTTCTTTTCCTTTCTTTCTTTTCTTTTCCTTTTTTTTTTCTTTTCTTTCCCTTTCCCTCTCTTTTTTTCCCTCTCTTTTTTTCTCTCCCTTTTTTCCCTCTCTTTTTTTCCCTCTCTTTTTTCCCCTCCCCCTTTTCTCTTTTTCCCGACGGCAGCGCAATTTTACCGACAATATCCTGACAGGTGGGGGGGGGGGGGGTGTCGCACCCTCCCACACCCCCCCTTTGGCGACGCCCCTGGTCACACCAGCTCTTTATCAATAGTATGAGATAATGTTTGTAATATCTCATTTTCATGCTCGTTGTGCGCATTATTTAAAACTTGCACCGCGTTTCTGAAACTTCTTTATCTGAGGCCTCGATATGTCAAACTGTCTTTCGAGTCGAAACTACACGTAATAAATGCCCGGGTAATGTCTTCTCCATAACTCGTTTAAGAAGGTATCGGTCATAACAATTTCTTGATAAAGGAGTATAGGATGGATGTATTTTTGACATGGTCCTGAAAGTCATGAATTTAATTGTTTATCAATGTGGCATGAAATGGAAAAAATAAATCAAACAGCAAACAAAAAAATCAACAGCAACAGAAAAATCAAAACACAAGGCCTCTGAAATTTTGAAGAAATATGCTGAGCGTTTAATATTGAAAAAAGGCCCTATTGTTCATTTTCAAATATATGATGAGAATCCTTTTCATGTTGACCTACGAATAACCCTAAAAATCATGATTGATTTTTTTTGGGGGGTTAATTCAGTGATGCAAGACATTAAAAAAGAAAAAAAGATATGTAAGTAAACCAAACTACGAATAACACTACAAATCATGATTTTGTTTCATCAAAACAAACATTATGATGTATAAAGCTTTACCGGTGCATTTACACCATGCAGGGTAGCCGTCTAGAGTGTATACGTAGCTTAATACTGCCGCTTAGTTTCTGTTTACACTTTACAGTCATTGTACATGCTGCACTCTACCGGCACGTTGTGTACTTCATGAGCCCTCCCTTCCTCTCTAAACATGTCCATAAAGCTATTTTTAAGGGCGGCCCCGCTGCCCCCTCTTCTCAAGGAAACTTAAAGCGGATGTTTTTATTGAACTGATTAGTGACTCTTCTCTGTATCTAGATCACGTGTTTAGTCTCGGGGAAGCCTCGGCGTATCCACGAGCAAGCAAAAGGCATCCTAGCTGCTGTGACAATACGAGGTTTATACTGGCAGGCAATCAACGGGTAAGTCCCACTATTCAATTGAATTTATTTTATTTTGATTGTTGTTAACCATATATGCAAAATATTATTAAGTATTATATATTTGGCGTCACCTGTGCCTGGGAGGCGAAAAGCGAACTGTATCACTGTAACCCTCGGGTCTCTGCTCCCGGTATAACTGATTGGGGTGTGTGCAGGTTGACCACTACACCGGGGTTTCCCCCTACTCTTATAAGGAAAAGTGCAGTGGATTCTTAACGTGCAAAGGTGGTGGGTGACTCTCCTCTACACGGGGCCCCCATTTAACGCCCTATCCAAGGGACGGATATATCAACAAATAGAATACATTAACAATACAAAGCAAAGCAAAGCAAATATACATGTATGGTCAGGGCTACACTAAAAGCAAATTGCTCATAAATAGGGCCCCCACATAAAACAAAATTGAATCAAATATGAATCAGTCACCATTCCCCCCCCCCCCACACACACACTCACACACACAGACATACAAAATACTGCATACATACATGTACATACCTGCCTACACGAAACATTACACGATTACGAAAGCGTTTGTACAAAGTAAAAAACCATTTCACCTACATCTTTGTGAGTCTAATCACGTTGTTCCTGTGTGTCTACAATGTTTTATAAGAGTTGTTATTTTATGTAAAACGTATTTTAGGAATGCATTGGATGTTCAGGGAGCCGTATTTTCTGTCTTAACAATTTCGAGCGACTTGAAGGTCTCCAATTTCCAAATGCAATTTTTAAAATGGGTCACGTTTTTAGTATCATGTTGTGATACAATTTATGCTTGCGTTCAATCGTTCATTTCTACTGACTTACTTCTCATGGACCTACTACATGCTTCAAGACGGTATTTGTTCATTCTACTTGACTTCGGAAATTGCAGTCGTGTTGTTAAAGTGTGTGATATACAGTAACCAAGGTAACAAGGGACATGATCGTGCCTTTGTAGACAAGCAGTGGGGAAAAAGAAGTGAAAATTTCCACCGTTGCGAAAGAATATTACCAGGGAGTAACATTTATGGGTAATAGACCTACTTTAGGCCAAACTGAGACTTGTCGATTGCCCCCCTCCCCGTAACATGTAATAAATAAAGTTTATCTGAGCACTGAGTGGGGGGGGGGGGGGAATGCATAATTTTCGAACATCGAAGATGGGCCAACATCCTTATGACCACTAGAGACTTTAAGATTCGCACCTCGACATAAATCTAAAAGTCAGTGCCTTAAAAGGACGTCACACGTAGCAGTCCACTATGTCGACGTGCAAATCTTAACGTCCCTATTATCACCTGGAAAGGGTTTATCCTTAAACTCTTCACCGACAAGCTTGCCCATTGCGAGTTGTGAATTAATGAGTGTTGAATGCATGGTATTCAATGTATATTTCATAACAACGTCTTAAGACGACGGGGAGGCGACAGAGAAATAGGAAAAAGGGAGACGGGTGTTGAGGCATGCATATCGAAGTGTGTCCGTATAAACCTCAATTTACATTTAGAACATCTAACAGCCGTGAAATCCAACACGGGAAAAGAGTGAAAGCAATACCTTTCAATTTATTGTCTTCTTTTCTCGCTTGGTTGGGACCACAATAGGGTGTCAAAAGCCTCGATCAGATTTCTCTCTAGTTTGGTATGGTCGTCGTGATGTGAAATGGTGGTTTATGACGCGTAACCAAGGAGGGATTGTGTTAGGGTTTGATAAGATTTGTAGATGTCTGGAGTTGAGGGGGGAAGGGACGGGGGAGGGTGAGGGGGGGAGAGAGAAAGAGAGAGAGAGGGGGATAGGGAGAGAGAGAGAGAGAGAGGGGGGGGGGGAGAAAAGGAGAGGGGAAAAGTGTATGTATGTGAGGGAGAGGGAGAGAAAGGGATACACGAAAATATTAAGAACCTCCCTTTGATCATATATGGATGGATGATAGATTATATGATAATATGTTTACCTTTAACCCTTTTTTTCCACCTCCAAATCTCGATTCATTATGATAATGTGGAGCTTCGTGTAGGCCCAATGTGAGCCTTTTTAACCCCCTGCATATAAATCTCAGGATAAAGCCACGTCTCCATGTTTCTGCTATCATTACTACCCCCCCTCAGCATTTATGCATATAAAGTGTGTTTAACAAGAGACATTAGGACCTGGGTGCTCTACTTACATATTACCCCGGGGACAAGTAAAACATGTCAAACAGTATGAGAATCACCGGGTTATGATTTACAAATGGCTTGCCCCAGTCCATAAAGAAAACCCTCCATCATGAGGCGCATCTTTAAGACTTTTTGTTTTCTATCGTAAGACGGTAAGAATAACATTGTTACAAAAGTATCACCGCGTATTTTCACAACCAACAAACAAGAATAACATCTAAACATTTATTCTCTAAATACATTTTCAATGCAGTTACTCAGCATTATCATTGTACAGTATCTTGAATGCATCATAACACAGTCTTTTGACTTTTGTTTTCTATTATAAGACGGTAATAATAACATTATTACAAAGTATCACCGTATTTTCACAACCAAAAATCAAGAGTAACATCTAAACATTTATTCTCTAAATACAGATCCAATGCAGTTACCCAGCATTATCATTATACCTCTCTAGAATGCGGCAGGTTTCGGAAACAAATTTGCTTTAGAGATTACCACTTTCTCCCATCTCGGGCTTCACTCTTCACTATTCAAAGGTGTGTTTTGATTTCACCTTCGATGCATTCATTCAGAGCACTTCTGAAGAGGGCCACGCTTTTGTGGGAAAGTCTCCGTGGATTTTGAGCCCATTGGAAGCAAAGAATAGACCCTTCAAAAGAAGTCGGGTGCAGAGCTTTGTAGAGCTTTGTAGAATGAAGAGCTTTGTGTGACATTTATCCTTCGAAAAGACTATTTTCGAAATGTAATCGAATTTAATGGATAAATCTTTGTTAAGTGTCATGTTACAAATGATTTAATTCACATCTTATGAATAACTGTCAGTAGGAAGTCAGAATGCGATCGTTGCCAAGTAGGACAATATTAGGGACTTTTAGATTTGCACGTCGGCGGCTACGGATGCCTTAAAAGTAAGTCACAGTGCCTTAAAAGGACGTCACACGTAGCAGTCCACTATGTCGACCTGCAAATCTAAAAGTCCCTATTATGGATTGTCCTACCTATATGCAACTCGCATTCGGACTATTAAAATACAATTATTCGTGACAGGTGAATTAAATTATTTGTAACGATGCACTTAACACATTCGTGTGCATTAATTGTGATTACGTATTTTGTCTCCCTTGAGAACGAGATGCGTGTAGTATAACCTGTCTAGAAAGACCACCTTTGTACACTGGTTCTTTTCCTGTTTCCCTTGGATATAGCCTTTATAGACAGGTGTGACAGTCCTTTTGTACATTCTGATGTGTATGAAAGGGTTATTACGTAATTGCTACTTATTATTTTGTGTGTGAGCTAAAGTCTGGGCACAACTATTGTTGTTGATTGGTTTAAACGATACACCAACCTTGATCAATTGAACAGTTTATTTCCTAATGGTTTAATCGATTGACGTAAAGAGAAGTTTAACAGTTTCTATTTGCATGGTGTAATAGTGAAAGTTTGTTGACATGAAATAATGATGAGTATAGGTGAATTAATCAATCTGAAGGTATTTTTTTCTTCATTTACATCGTGTAGCTAAAGGTCACGTTGTCAGAAATGCAGATAAATGTGTATTGTGAGGTCTTAGAATCACCACAGAAGCCTTCTGTAACAACTTCACACAGAAAGGGGTAGATGGGACTACTCTAAACTTGTGACCAAGAGGGCCAGCTAGGTACACGATTATCCCTCAGTATTCTCTAATGTGTCAAGAAATACCCATATTGACGATATTGTAATATATGGGAATGTAATGATCAAAATCCCTAATTTCTAATAGTAATACCACATTTCCATACCCGCATGATTTGTCTGTGGCGGTTCCAGGCTGGAGGTTACAGAGGGGACACGTGCCCCTTTAAACCCAAATCGAACCTCTTCTGAAGAACACAACGAGGATAACAACAAAACAATAGGAGAAAATGTGCCCCGTACCCGTGCTTCCGGGCAGCTGATAAACGTTTGAAAATGTGAACGCTTCCTTCTTTTCCCGTGGTTATTAGAGAATCTCTTAGAGAAAAGACACCTGATAACATGGAAACCATTTTCTTTTCTTTTTCTTTTTCCTTGATGGGAGAGGAAGGGGGGGGGGGAAAGATTTTTTCACACATACACAATTGTCACCCCCCCCCCCCCTCTAGAAAAATATTGGATAATCCCTTGTTTCTTGATTTTGTTAATTTCTACCTTTCTCTTTTGCAACTGCTGACCATGTGAAGTAACACAATTGAGTTGATTATTCAAGTTATATTGTAATCAAGAAACCCCTACTATGAGATGGTTAGGCTATAGCTAATTCACTTCGGAAATGTCATAATACTCCGAACTAATGCAAGGTTTTATATTTTCTTCGAAATATACTGGTATAATAAATTATGTAATAAGGCTGAGCAGCACTTTACGATCGGAATGTACGGGTATATTGATCTTAGTTTAATAATCTAGCATGGCTTCACACACAGAGAAAAAATGATTATATGAAGTAATCTTATAGCCAATGTATTCTAGATCAATGTCATGTTTGTAACGGTATACTTATAACGGTCAGTTTAGGAATATCAAAGGTGCCATAAAAAGAAACAAAGTGGTGGCGCAATGCATCGATGGGGGACTTTGTAATGAGGAACATTGCTTTACCTAAGGGCACTAGCGAATCCACCTGGTTTCGAACCCAGGTCATCACAGTTTAACACGAGACCACTGCTATGCCACCGAACCGCTTCGCCTCTTCAAAACGTTTTCGTTTCAACCTGACTGTTTAATGCTCCGATATATTATTGTAAACTTGTACGAGACATTGCACAAACAGAGCTCTGTAATTCCAGGATCAAATTGCAATCAGGACAATCAGGCCCAAATATTTTATCTATGTATCATATCTCAATTTCGCTACAATTAATCGTATCTCACGACTGATCGCACTTCTCCGTAACAGGAAACTGACAAAAATATCTAAAGTTGTTACTTTACCTTTAACCATCATGCCCTTTCATCGAACTTTTAATTTTAAATCGAGCTTTTCCCCTTCACGCACTGTGAAAACCGTTTGATAGTGGAGCCTATAATTAGTAACACCCACCAAGCAGAACTGAAATTGAGCACATGAAATACTCGTGGTTTTATTCACGTGTATAATGACTGACAGGCCTGAAAGAACACATCCTATTGACTAAAGGCATGGCGATGTTAAGAGACACGGGGGGGGGGGGGGTGGAGGGAGCTGGAAGAATGCAGCACCCACATAATTTTAGGCATCTACAATCACCTCATATTTAACCACCCGTCCCGTTTCTTTTTGTGGCAATGAGTGATTATTTATTAGTTTTCATATCTTGTATAATGGTTCGATGATCATCATGACAATAGAAATATGTAAAATGGTCCCTATTTTCACGAAGTGACGGTAGTGAATGAAAATCGCATACAATTTGCTTGCGGATTTTCCCCACTACCGTCACTTCGTGAAAAACCGCCGCCACTACTCATATTGTGACACGATAGCAACTTTCGTAACAAAAAATGAACATAAGGTAATTTCACTGGTCAGGTTCGTCACCTTTTGAAGAGTGTGAATGTTATAATGATACTTAGAGACCGTCAATACTACTGGGCCAGAAGGGATTAGACAACACAGCGAGGTCACTGACAGGTGGCTATCTCATTAACTCAGCTCTCAACTAACATAAGAAAAAGAGGATCATGGGGGACCAACAGGCACCGATTGGAGAAGTTTTCTATATAGAGGGAGCAAGTAGCTACAGGTAGGACAGTGGGGCTTTAATTAGAACTTGATTCCTATGGGACATACAGTAGGGTATGGGCAAGTGAAGAGGAAATATGAAGACGGACTGATTAGATGGGCAGCAGAGAGAAAGGAAGGAGAAAGGAAGGAAACGAAAGGAAGGCCCAAGAGGTGGATAGATTGTATAAAGAGAGACGGTAGAGAAATTGAGTTAGAAATGGCCACAGACAGGACGAGATGGAGAGTGATAAGGAGAAGACCTGACCCCCTAATAGGGGACCAGTGGGATGATGATGATGTGATAGGGCATTTAAATTGCCTCTCGAGACGATTTCTTAGAAGTCTATATGCGATCATGTTAAACAAAAAAATTGCTTGCTCGCTTCGCTCGGTTGCAAATAGAAACTCGAAATTTGATATTTGGGCAAGCATCGTGAATCATGTAAGGTTCAAGGTGGTGTTGAACCAAAAATAAGTTTCAGAAGTTGATACTTTATTAATTTAATATTTCATAATCCTCTCTCTATATAATGACCATAATTATATATGCACCTGTAGAAGTCTAAGCGCAAATAGTAATAAATCCATCTCTGATGATATCTATCTGAACATAGGCTATGACACTCTGGCATTTAATTGAATATTTTCTGAGGCATGTTTTCTGACAAATTAAATCGTGAAATATTGCTAGGAGTATTTCCGCAGAGACAAATATAAAAGCAATTATGTAAACTCGTCGATACACTTGAGAAGCATTTTGAAGGGCAATCGAAGAAAGAACCCCGCACTCACATTGACCTTCATGTTATAAGCAGTGCCCTGTAAAATGCTCCAATGATTTTCTCAGTTATTGGGGGAAGTGGCGTAGCCAGGGGGCCTGGAGGGCACTTCTCCCATCGTATGGGGGAGGGGGGGGGGGGGAGAGAGAAAGAGAATTAAACAGCGAGAGAAAGAGAGAGAGAGAGAGAGAGGGAGAGAGAGAGAAAGAGAGGGAGGGGAGAGGGGAGGGGAGAGGGGAGGGGGAGAGAGGGAGGAACCAGACGATCCCTGTATTAAGCCTATGGGAGAGAGAGAGAGAGAGAGAGAGAGAGGGGGGGGGAGAGGGGGGGGGGCGGGGTGAGGGTTTGAGGGGGAGGATTTTTTTTGGGGGAACGTAGATACAATGCAACCTCCTTTCACATCCTCCTACTAATTGATGGTCTTGTCAAATCATCCAGAAAAAAGGAAAGAAAAGAGAAGGGGATACAAAGAGAGAAAGAGAGAGGGAGAGAGAGAGAAGGGGGGGGGGGTCGCGGATACCATGCAACCCCCTTCCACACCATCCTACTATTACTAATTGATGATCTTGTCAAATCACCCCAGGAGTAAGAATGATGTGCCCCCTTCCCAGCCCCCCCCCCCCCCCAAGACACCACAATAGTACCCTATCAATATCTGCTCCACTCTACGCCACTCGACGAGGAAGCACTCATGTCTATGTCTCCAAGCTCTGCATGTATCCCCGGTCATTCACCCTATTCACTGCACGTGTATTAAGGACATTTATTGAAGTGGGTGTATTTCGTCTCTTCTATAATCATCTTGCTATTGATCGATCTCTATAATGTTCACAACATGTTGATTATGAGTGAGGTGAGCGGGAAGAGGGAAAGAGAGAGTTGGTGATCACCGAAGTGAGATAGTGGGTGGATACGTGAGACGGTTGTATAAGAAATACACTAGGATGGAGATTGGGTGGAATGGAATGAAACGATAAGCGACAGTCTTTGTTTTTCTTCTCAATCTCTTGAATCACTCATCTTATTTTTCTTCATAATGATTGCAACTGGTCTTACGTTTGTTTATGCAAAGACCGAAGTGGCTAATATTTAACCTACAATTAAATGAAAGTTATTGACGAACTTTGCGCGGATCGAGCACTGTAGTCCAGATTGGGGGAGGGGGAGGGCGCGGGCGTATGATGGTTTCATCCTACTAACAGATAAATTGATCTGCCATTGCTTCACATAGGCATTCTCAAATACGAAATACAATGCGAAATTAACTTTGAATTAAATTTGAGTGCAAAACATGTGGGACTTTTTTTCCTAGTAATGCAGAAAAATGAAAATATTATTCATGAAATCCTCTTCCATGGTGAATTTTGATATATTTTTTGTTAATGCTAAAAGCATAAAATGCATTGAATGGGTAATGATTATTTAGTACAACACAGATATTTTCTCTGCCTTGACACTGTGGCATTCTCTAGTCTTTAAACGTGTGTCATACTCATACTTTAAGCATAATCTAAGCATGTGTTTTTATTGATCCAATCGGCCTTGATAAAGCATCATCCACTCATCGTATATCTAACATCTGGCCTGCGTATGTATCATATCATAAGCACGTACTGGATTATCTATAAACCTCCCTCGCCATCCTCGCTATATAGAGTAGGGATCGTGGCATGCACAACAAAGAAGGGGGCAGGGGGCTCTGAATCCTTGATGATTATAAAAACACCGCAGTTTACGAACTCAAGTAACTCGTGAAATTGTTTTCATTTATCACAGTCATACATTTAAGTATTATTTGCAAATATTTGAATATTACTGAGTAACTGACTACACTGAGAACCTTAAAAAGGGAGATCGTTTTCATGTTCGGGCGGGGGGAGGGGGAGGGTTCTTGTCTTGTTAAATTTGAGAGAACAAAATGCGCAATCTTTCCGTAAATCTCTCCTTTTACCATTAATATGTGATCGATTTTTCTTTTCGTCCTCAGCGAATGTTTGAAATTATCTTCAAGACGTTGCTAGGAGACACCCGAATTAAAGAATTAATTTTCCGAAACGCCATTGGCTAATTTGAAAATCAAAGGTCCTATTTCCATCTCTGTCTGTGAATATGAAAATCTCAGTACTTTATGCTCTTGGAATATCCTCGGCTGTTTTTGTTGTTACGGATTTGTTAGACGACAAGCCCCTCGTCTAAAATATTCAACGAACACTGATCCTTTGCCTATCACACGTTTTATATCAACCTTCAGACTTTAATTGGCAAGCTTGTTAATATTCTGAACGCATATCTTGTTGAGGCACGAGGGATTTGGAGGTTCACAGGAAAATGAGGGGAACAGGGGTCAATGGCCCCTTGTTCGTTAACTGAAAAAAGATAATCTACGGATATTAAGGTTCGAGACCCTAACCCTACCCATGTGTGTGCGTGAGCTTGTGAGGGTGCATGAGTCAGTGTGTGGGCGTGCGTTTGTGTGTAACTACTTGATTTCGTGTGTCACCCCTCCCCCGTCTGCCCCCCCCCCCCCCCGTTGATTCAACATGCCTGGCTACGCCAGTGTTCGCAGGCGTCAGATGATTTACTGATAACCAGACACAAGATAGTCATCACATCATTAGAAAATTAATGAAGTCCGTGCTCTTGAAATTCCTGAGATGTGTTAGTGGAGTAGGCTATATAATTATCACGGACCAGGTTAGGATACTTTCTATTGGTGGGGGGGGGGGGGGGGGTGGTTTAGATAATAATAATCTTGATTTATATAGCGCCTAATACGAAATACCGTCTGCAATTACTTAAAAGATATTATTACCCCGGTTACCGAATTCATTCACGCATATTGTGCACCATCTCCACTCCCTGGACGGTATTTCTTCCCTAAGGTCATCGTGAGGGCATGTGGCAATTACCAACACGAAGGTTTTCGTCATCATACCAGGGCCCCGTTTCACAAAGCCTCTTTTCAATGACAAATGACAAATATCAGTGACAAATCTGCCGATAACCAATCACAAGCAAGGATTTCAGTAGCTTATAACAAAAACTGTCATTTGTCACTGATGACAATTTTTGTGAAACGGCTCACTGGTCCCCATTTCTCTCCTGGGTATGAGATGGCAAATGTATAATGATGTGTGCCGGACATTAGTGCCGTGTCGGGGATCTATCCCACGACCTTCGCAATTCAAGTCAAGTGCCAAAAGCACTCGACTTCGACACCTCTATTGCTTCCTACGAAGTACCAACTGACTACACCCGGATGTAGAATCGTAGATGTACATGTACATGTAGATGATAAATGTCTTGCCAAGGCAAATGCCGTTTTGAAGCTCGAAGTCACATCCTTCACAGTTCAAATCAAATGTTTACTCCGTCAATTCGTATACATCACCGCACAGTGTATGAACGAATGTTTGAACTCATTTGCTGATCAAACAAACGTTTCTTTCTAATTAAGTCTCCCAATGTATTGAATGTTTTGAAGGATGCAAACGCAAGCATGCAAAGACAACATGAATGTCCAATTACATGATTTCGACAGGCGCGCAACCAACGGAAAAGGTCGTGGAGGGGAGGGGGGGGGGGGGGGCTGGTCCGTACCTTATTGGCCTTGTCGCGAATCAATCTTGGTTTTTTAATGTTTTAAAACACATACTACCAAAAGGCCTCTTAGAGCTATAATTATCAACAAAAGTTGTCCAGAGATTTCTTCTTTCGTGTCCATCATCTGTGCTCAAATGTTCTGCCAGGCTTTTGCACACTGAAGAGCCTTCTAATTACCACTTATCCTAGGGCGTATGCAATCATAGGCACTGCTTCAAGCTATCTCATTTCGTTGAAAAATGTCTCAATTTAGAAAACACATTAACAAAATATAAAATAAATCATAATACGCCAGTAGATTTAATGAGATTGCTATTCAATCAAATGCATACCTTCAGGCTCATAGATATCATAGACCTTTTTGAGGTAAGCAAATACGTGTATACTTCTGATAATAGGGTGTGATTTTTTTTTTTTGGAAGGAATAATGAATTGATATATTTGACGAAAGAACACATTCGTATATACAGAACATCATCTGCAGAAAGGCTTTCTAGCCAGCATTAAACAAAAGAGTTAGAAGAAAAAAAAATCAACAAACAAGGACAATAAAACAAAACAAAACAAAGATGATTAAACAGAGAGAAAGTCCTAACAAAGTTTTTAGGATGATTTCGCACATTGGAAAAACGTGGTCGTTTGATGATATTACAAAAAGTTTCCTATTATTATGAGCAACTATACGTACCATGAAAAGCCAAAAATAAAAGCACTTTTGACCCTCAGTTACTCCCCGTCTTCCGCTGCTGTTTCTGTTCATTTCCCTTCCTCTCTGAATATAATTGATTCAACTTATTTTGTTTTCCAATCAAAACGCCGAAGGACGCAACTAATCGACCGAATTAATCTATTCGACTGTCGGACCATTTTTATAATGGAGAAGAAAGGGATTTCTTAAAGAAAAAGATTAAGACTAATGATAATTATTTCCCTTGGAGGGTCTATGATGCAATCTTATTTATATTCTTCAATTCTATAGGATGGTGTGATAACGCTAGTTATACCCCGCACAGGAAGGTCAAGATATGGATAATTTCTCTTATTCATGGCGGTTCAAAAGAGAAGCATAATATACAATCCGTGAGCAGATTCTACTTCAAAACGAGTAAATACCGAATTTTAATATAATGATGAAGTCATTTATACAGCAAATACACACAAACACAATCATTTTCTGAAGGAAGAAACAGAAAATTTCCGAATCTTTCAAGACATCTTGGGACAACCAGTTTATATCACTTGCCAGAATAGAGAAAACGGAGTTCTCCACTGCAAAATTCACTATCAATGCATCATCTGATTTTTCAAAAAATAAATTCATTTTCACGTTGTTCACATAATACCAGCATGGTATAATGATAAGATATGACATGATATGATATGGTGTGATATGATTTTTATTTTATTCTATTTTACCCGACTGCTAAAGAAGCAAATTTATAACTAAAATTAAGCAATCCGGGGACCTACGGTTGAGTTCTTTGGATGGTTGAATACTGCCTTACCAAAGCGCGTTTCGAACCTGCTACCTCCCGTTTGAGAGGTCACTGCGCAACCACTGAGCCATAGCATTACAACCCTATGATCTTAGGGTCTCGGTTTATTTTTGGTTCATATTCTAATTCATGAATATGATATCCACACTTCTTAGTCTTCGTTGGAGGTGTAGTTCTTTAGGCTGTCAACAAGAAAGCCACATGCTTCTTGGAAAGGAATTAAATCTGTATCCTCTTTTTTTTCCATCTTCGTACCTGGCAAAGAAACATTTCCATGAAAGTCAAAAGATGCCCAGGTTTAGGCTACATTTAACCTACATATCGTGTAAAAAGCTGGCGGTGTCGCTATCAGTAGATAAAGCCATGCATAATATATACTGCGTGGATTTTATATGCAATGAATCTTTGATAACAAGCATTATCTTCCTCTAACGTGTTATTACCTGGAGGCAGGTAGTTTCATCTCATCGGGAAGAGGGAGGGGGGGGGGGGGAGGGAGGAGGGGGGGGGTATGGCACATTGAGCACTGTACATCATTCGCGTAAATGACTCTCTGAAAAGCACCCGAAACGAGGATCGAAGTCTAAAGTAAGACATTTTGTCTTTTGTCATGTTACCCCCATGTAATTTAGCTCTTGGGCTGCCATGTGGCATTCTTTGAATAAAAACCAATACAATACAATACAATACAATTATGTGTAACAAGAAACACCAACAATGATATAATACAGTCGTTTTGATACCCTACACTGGGATTTGTAGCCCCTTATAATGATTTTATACCTTGCCTGCTTTTTTACACCCTATTCGAGGATAGCTTCTTCTCAGACTTTCTTTCTTTTTATCGTGTATGTCCATGGGATTTGATAAAACCTATTGGAACCTCTTCTCCCGACAGGGGCTATTAAATGTTTACCCTTTCCGCATTTGATACCTGTTTTACAAGATTTTTCCCCTGTTTCTTATATTACCATCACCACCACCTCAATACCACCACCACCACCACCACCACCAATACCATCACCACAAGCATCATCACCGTCTTAAAACCACGTACACACTTTCGATCCCTCAAAATGAATTTGTTATATTCAGGTAGTCGTGAATAGAGGTGTCGTGGTACAAGTGGTTCATTCACTTTCAGTTCAAGGGTTGAGAGTTCGAATCTCAGCCCGGCACCAACGTCTTTTTGCAGCACATCAATCCACATTTGCAACCCTCCGTCCAGGAAAATAGGTATCTGGCAATTCCAGAGGTAATAACATATAATTGCAGGGCTCGGAGGAGGAGCAGCATTTTACTGATTTGGCTACCCTTGGTAAACGACACTCAATTTGACATAATGTGACTTACGCTTTTTAGTCTATGTGATTTCTAGCAACATTTTGTCATATACTAACATTTCGCCTGTCCGTACAACCCATCTACGGGATGGTAAACATTTTTTTTTAACATTTCATTATTAATATAGCTCTTCCGAAAAGCAATTCCATTACGGTCATGACGAGCACTCTACAATAGCTTTAAATGCAAGGTATCATACATTTCTCAGATGGAAATATAAGTTAATTTCAGACATCTATTGGATTTTGAATCTCTCCACTATAGCAGACCAAACCTTTGGAAAGTAATGTGATTATGTTACCCGAAACCAACCCGAAACCGGGAAAAAAGCAGGACAAAATCTTTCGTCTGCCAGTAAAGCAAATACACCCCGCGTTCTCATCGATTTTTGTTTCGTTTTTCATAGCCGAGTTTTATCGGAGAGAAAACGTTTGGATGGGAAAATTTTGGCTTTGGTCAGATGCAACATTTTGGGTAAAAATCCTATAGCAATTCAATTGTGTTTGATTTTAGACCTAGGGGACTTGGAGTCTGGTTATTGATTGATACAGCTGCTGAAGATTCGATCTAGGTTCAGTTACCAAGTTAGTGAAAATGATGTGGGTGGAAGGGAGGGGGGTGGGGTGCATGCGTGGGTGTGTGAGCTTACGGGGGGGGGGGGGGAGGTTGATTGAATCTCTACTGGAAATTTAATGGAACACGGTCGCAACTATTTTCGACATATCAGCTCTAGAGCCAACTCAATACCTTTTTTGTATATTCCATACACTGCCATAGAAATCATTTTCTGATAACGTAATACAGGTACCTCATTGTCATGCTTGCACTTTTCCGGAGGTTAGCGAAATTGCCTTATGTTTGTTTTTCGATATTAGTCGCTATTGTGGTAAGGGGAGCCTTCACATGTAATGATCACAGATGAATTAAAAGTGGTCAGTCAATGATTTGAAGATTGTATTTTCACTTTTAAGTTCATGTACCAAGTTAGCGAAAATGACGAATGAGGATATGGTTGGCATGGTTAGTAACAGGGTTAAAAAAAAAATTATACACAATTTTTTGAATAAATACATAATTTTGAATGAAAACAAAATTTGAACTTCAAATTAAAAACAGCCTTTAAAAACAATGGGATTAATACGCAATTTTAATTGTCATCGCACTACCTTTAATGGGACGTTTTACGTCGAACAGTTATAGTTATGAATGGCCGAATTCGAGTACACCTTTAAATTCAAAGAATACAAAAGGAAACTTAAATCTTCAACACTCGTTAAAACAAGCGTGTTTGATATCAGAGTGGGAATACAGTTCATGTTTGCACTCGGTGACACCCAATGTGAAGCCGTTATCGTCGAGTTTAGCGCATTGACATTAATGCCTCAGCCAGCCGTAAGCGTGTTAAGGGGCGGGGTCATGATTCAATTAATAAATAATCGACCGGGATCAGATTGCTAAATTTAATCACAGACTTCACTCAGAGTCGGTAGTAGCAAACGTGCTGCGGATTATCTCCCGTTAAAATAACCCAATCAAGATCATTAAATAGCCCACCAGAAACAGCAACGCATTGATGATGAACATGCATGGATTATCTATCGTTAAAATAACCCAATCAAGATCTGAAACTGCCAAATTGATATCAATAAATAACCCAATCGAGATTAACTGTCAACCCGTGAAATGCTTTTATAACATTTCAATGCCGAGATTTGTGATCAAGAGAGGTTTCCATGGAAACGTTTGTGCATGTAGAACATTAGTCATTACGGCTTGTGGAATCATGTAATTATCGTCTGTAGGGATGATGGGAGGTAGTAATTACCATTGAAAGAGCGTGAGTAGGGGAAGTGGTGTCCTCCTTTTAATATTCATCCTGGTGATTTCAAATTCAATCTCGATATAGGGATTTCCATGGAAACGATTGTGCATGTATGTTGAAAATGTATCACTTAATATTTTGGAATCATGTCACTATCGTCTAGTGTTGATGGGAGGTAGTAATTACCTTTGAAAGGGGGAGTGTGTCCTCCTTCCAATATCTCCCCCCCCCCCAATGATTTAAAATTCAATCTCAATAAGGTTATTAGACTTTACTGCCCATTTGTAAAGTAGCATGTACAATTTTCAACAGTGCTATTTGACTATTTGTCAAACTAAGTTTCCAGGCCATTCCAGTTGACGTTTGTTGACTATTACATACATGGGAACCAATACCGTTTCCGGACACCTACCCCCTGGACATCCACCCCCTGATAACCACCCCAAGTCAACTACCCCTAGGACAACTACCCCCTAGGACAACTACCCCCGGGCAACTACCCCCAGACAACTACCCCCTAGGACAACTCCCCCCGACAACGACCCCTAGGATAGTTGTCGTAGGGGGTAGTTGTCCGGGGTGTAGTTGTCCGGGGGTAGTTTTCCTAGGAGGTAGTTGTCCGGGGGTAGATGTCCGGGGGTATATTGTCCTATGGGGTAGTTGTCCTAGGGAGTAGTTGTCCTATATGATCACGATGCACCTTTTGACCGCTATCTAAGTAAGATGTGGAACTCCTACCGCAATATTTTTACACGGACCTGGTTGGTCGATAATATTCTCCTAAAATAACCTTATTGTATGTCTTCCATTCTTACCTTTGATTCACGAATATGTAATCGAGGAATGGGAATCATTAGCTGATTAGCTGATGACAATTATATCATCAGTTAATTTTTTTTTTTTTTATGGTCAGTTTTTATTCTTTTCTCTCTTGAAACAAATTATAATCATAGTACAAATTACAATCATCATATGTAACGCTCACTGCAAATGTGATGACATTATAAATCAGTATAAATTTTTGTCTTACAAACGGCTTCAAAGAAAACTTACATAGTTAGTTCCTATACATCATATTCGACACAAAAATTCATATTTACAAAGAAAACATATGCAGTTATATAATCCAAATTTTTTGTTTTAACAATGTAGCAACTTATACTTCTTTTATACTGTTGTCCTGAGAAAAAAGTTTTCTCTTTTTGTTAACTCTACCTTACCCGACCTCTCCCTTACCCCCCTCCCCCCCCCCCCTCTTAACCGGTGGACGACTGGCTCTGGGTTCCAATTGTTTGTCTAATACTCAGGTTTTCCCATTTAGAAAAATGAATAGTGAGAGTTCCCCTCATTGCAGCCAATTTCCTTTCTTCTACTTTATCCCCTATTATACTATTCTTTATTTCATTAAAAGAGGGTGGTTTTTTAAGTTCTCTATTTCTATAAATCAGATATTTAACAAGAATTAAAACATGATTCATTAATTGATATTTTCCTTTATTACTCTCCTCTTTCCCATACAGAATTTCCTCCAAACTACAGTTGTGTATTTCAAAGTCTAAAAATCTCGTGCACATTCCCCACTCTGATTGTGCAAATTCACAAGTATAGAATAAATGTTTATATGTTTCTTCATCTTTTTCGCAAAATGAGCATAACTTAGTCGAGACAAGACCAAAACGGAAGAGGTGATGGTTTGTATATACTATATTATGTATAAGTTTGAACTGAAACTCTCTTAATCGACTGTTAAGTGTACACTGTCTTAGTCTTAAAAATATGTTTTCTATTTCCTTACAGGAAAAACCATAGTTCCTTCCAATTCTCTCAAAAACCAAAGGTTTAAAATCATCTTTCTTTATTAATTGTACATAAATTTGTTTTGATTTTAGATCAGCTATATTAGTTGTTTTCTTCCCCAAAGTGAAATCAGTTCCAGAATTATTTTTTTCTTCTCCCTTTCTAAAATTATTTTTCCAACAAACTGGTAAACAGGCATAAAAATGCTTGATCTTTTCAATTTCATTTACTTCAACACCTAAATCGATAAAATGCCTGTCACATTTTAGTTTACCATCGTTTTCCAGAATATGTTTTAATTTGTAAATTCCTTTGTCATACAACCTCTTATCGTATATACAACTTCCTTTATATCGAATAAGTTTATTATTAAAAATTACCACATCACCAATATCTATACTCCTTATATGTCTTGTATTCACCCATTTTTCTAATAAATCCATATAAAATTGTGGAGCTGTCACTTTTAATAAACTTGGTATATAGTCACATGAAAATATCAAATCTCCACCCACGTGTTCAGTGACAAAGTTAAAATATTGTTTCCATTTCATGTCTTCATCTTTGTTTAGAAGTTTTTGAATCCACATAATTCGCTGCGATTTAACTTGTGCAGAAAAATTTAACATCTTTAACCCCCCTTGCTTATAGTCTAAGAACATGGTGTTTCTATTGATTTTATCTGTTTTTCCTTTCCATATGAAATCAAAAGTTAATTCATCCAGTGAATCATAAACCCATTTTGGAACAGGAGTAAGTGACGCCCGATAAAGAACTTTAGAATAAATGTGCACCTTCAATAGTTGAATCTTACCCATAAGTGTTAAATCTCTTTGCTTCCAAAAATTTAAAAGTGTTTTTATTTTACTTAAGATTTCTTTATAATTTAGATCTTCTTTCTTGTGTTCATCGAGGGAAAAGAAAATCCCTAAAACCTTAAGAAAGTCAACTATTTCGCCAAAAGCAAAATCACAATCTAAACGTTGACATAAACCTAACCTTAATATTTTAGTCTTATCGTTGTTTATTTTCAGTCCAGAATTTTTTTCGAAATCTGCAAATAATACTTTTAACCTATTAATTGATTTTTTATTGCGAACAAAAATTGTCATTAATGAAGATGATGATCGATGATTGTTTTTACCTGACTGCTAAGAAAGCATGTATGCTTGTAAGTAAATAAGGAGAGCCTTCTAAAGAAACGTTTTTCTTCTGCTAATCCACAGGCATTACGTGGTGGTTTCTTTGCTTTCGCTATTGTATTTATCATTGTACTTTGTTTTTTTGTACTCTATTCTTTTTTTGATATATTCCTGGAAGTGTAATTTCTAAAACAGATTAAATAAAATAAAAAGTAATCATCGAAAAGTGTTTACACACGCATTATTAGAAGAAGGTGAAAGGTGTATACATGAGACGTCACTTGTACGGGTATTAACTCGATTAATATGTATTCATCTCTTTTTAATTCTCTTTCCGAGTGGAAATATTTTTTTAGTCGAATTAATTTGAATTGAATAGAAACATTTGTAAAATAACACCTTACTGCAATACGGTCGCGTACAACTAACATCATGTCGGTTTTTTTTGCAATACAAGTTTTGTCCCACAGTGTACAGCGCATTGAGAATCCAACATCTGTACTGTCATAGTGATTTATACGTTACCATACATGTGGATCAATAGTTATTGTAATGATACATGAATATTTCACTCCGAGTGCAGAAGTATACAAAAACTATCAATCATGACAGATCCATCGGTCGTTAATTGCAAGTCAGTCTGTTGTCCAAATTGTATAGAGGTGGTGTACATATTTGTACTATTGATTGGAAAGAGGTTGTAGGGAATAGCATAAACGGAGAGTAGATGTTCGAGAGATGGGGCGAGAGCGAGAGAGAATGACGTCGAGTGAATGATAGATGGATAGAGAGATAAAGGGATATAGATAGATAGATTCTGGATAGATAGATGGATAGGTAAATATAATATATATATATTTCTTTATTTATGCATATATACAGAGAGAGAGAGAGGGGGGGGGGGATAGATAGATAGATATATAGAAAGGAATTAACAGACTTGGACAGACATACATGACCGGAAGATGAAGAGCGAGGGAAAGAGAGAGAGAGAGAGACAGAGAAAGAGAGCCGAAGGATGCGAGATTAATATAGTGAAATGCAATCGGAATGTGATCGTTATACCTTATTCATCAAGCTATGAATAAATATTGCTAGTGCTTTTGCGATCACATTACCCTTTACAAGA
This sequence comes from Strongylocentrotus droebachiensis, assembly GCA_035222895.1. Lineage (NCBI taxonomy): Eukaryota > Metazoa > Echinodermata > Echinoidea > Camarodonta > Strongylocentrotidae > Strongylocentrotus > Strongylocentrotus droebachiensis. Next base: position 31,134 of record JAVYIG010009794.1, on the reverse strand, counting down.
ATTAAGCAGGTTCTCACTGTAGTTTTATTTCAATGTTTAAATCAAAAGGACAAAGTCGTTATTAGTGCAACATGACCCGAAATATCATCATAGTGAAATGCAAATCACTACACAGTATTCATAGTATTCGGTATAGGGCATGGAGGATATTTTTGTTTCAAGCAATTAGGATCAGTCGCAACTCTCCCGCATCATACGATGAGGGACCTGGATTATAGAATTTGCAATCGATCCTTAACTTGTGTTTGATATCAGTCCTATGCATGGAATAAAAATATGGGCAAGGAGATTGTAACTTTGCGATTGGATAAACCTGTGAGCCAATTGAATCACTCTTAACAATACTGTCAGAGTTTAGGAGCCACCTTTTTATCAATCACGACGTCACCAGAAATCTTAATCAAGTTCATCTCATAATTAGTGTCAACATTCAAGTATCATCGGATTGCTCAAAGCATGACTAGCCGTAGGTGCTTTAAAACCGCCAAACTATTAAAGCAAATATCACGGCGTCAGTATTCCTGTGCGGTGCATTGGTAGAGTTGCCACAACACAACTAGCCACATGTGCGTTTAAACCGCCCAAACAAATATTCATTATGATACAGAGCAAGTATCGTTTCAAGGACATTAGCAGGTTGACACGGCGTAGCAAGCCACAGGAGCTTTAAAACCGCCAAACCATCATGACCAATGCACCATCATTCATGAGCACGTCAGATCTGATACGCCACAACTAGCCTCAGGTGCGGTAAAAACGCCAATTAATGATTGATCAGGACACAGGAGATATTATTTAATGGATCATTGGAAGGTTCACACTGTGCAGGAAGCCACGAGAGCGCTAAAAACGCCAAAGTATCGAAGCAATTAAAGTCACGGTCTCAAGGTTTTTGAGCGTCAACTAACGCTTGGCTGGAATGCTCCCCAGGGAGAGGAGATTGTGCACACAGTGTCTGTGTGCGGGCAGCGTCTTATTTTTTCGTACTATTTTTTCGTACCACGGCGAGGCCAGATTGAGCTCGCGAGGTAAACCTGCGCATGCGCACTCGCAAAGGAAACCAGCGCATGCGCACGTGGAATCCGGTAGGGCTGTTAATATGGTGATAGTAATTATACAAATCAATCCGTCATCAACTCGTCGTCAGCTCAATCGGTAAGGACAGCGTGTTACTAATAGAACTTTGGAGCTGTCGTGAGAGTTCAAATCTCAGTTTATTTAGTTTTTTTGCCTTTATAAATAGTGAGGCAAAGCAATAGATAATCAAAGTCGAATTGTTTGTGACCTCTTTGCAAGCTTTCGTAGCTTGTTATGTATGAAAATGAGTTCATACTGGAATCTGGCCTCGCCGTGGTACGAAAAAATAAGACGCGTGCAGGCAAGTATTGAATTCAATGACCGGGGTAATAATATATAATGTAAAGCGCTTAGAGACATCGTCAATGTTTAAAGCGCTCTACATATATTTTTTAAAGCGGAATTCTGTAGGGCTATTGAAGACTCGACATACCGAACGAGCCGCAGGTGCGCTAAAACCGCCAAAGTATCAATTTGTTAAAGCAACAATTATTCATATAGCACCAATGGGAATTCCATCGCGATAAGGTGCGTAGCGAGGTCCAATTGAATAGGAATGAGGAGGAAAACAAATAAGGATTTGTGGACAAATAAGGAGTGGGAAAATCATGAGCAGTGGCGAGGATAAAGACTAACAAAATCTTTTTTTATGTAACTAAAGGACCCATATTAGGTGAGTGGTAAAAGTGTGGTAGCACGTTGGTATAGAAAAAAGCTCCTTAAAATGTTCAACAATCCATCAACGACTATATAGGTGACACTTTCCCAAAACCATAAGTTAGAGGGAGAAAATATGATATATACAAGATTCATTGAGCGTTTTTAAGAACCATCCATAATAAAGTAAAATAAAACATAATAATAATAATCTTTAATGGTAATGAAAGAGAAGAAGAGTTGATAGAAGTAGACCAAAAGGAAAAGTAGAAGACGAAAAAGAAAGAACAAGCCATGCCGCTTTGATAAAGATTTGACACGGTTTATTCTATATAAATCACCTACACCACCTAAGGCAACAACATAAATGCTGAATTTAACTTACAAAATATATTACTCGGTCAAACGTAATAAAAGAAGAAGAAGAAAGAACTAGAAATGCAATCGTGTCACAACGATGTGCGTGCAATGACGCCGTGTTTCTACGTGTCGAACGAAAGAGCTTCTCTCGGACTATCCAGAGCAATTTGTACTAAGTCTTTAGCTTCTGTAATATTGGAGACAAGTAGGGCGAAAGAAAGGCCTCAATAGTGACCTTGATGGGATGGTAGTGACTATGCCTACGATGTTTGAAAGAAATTGGGATAGGGGAAAGAACCTAGAAAGGGCTCGCAAGCACTGCGTGCAAAAAACAAATGGGATTAGTTGCATGTTCGTCATTGCAATCAAGATCGTTCTAGGGGTCAAAAGCGTGAACCCGATTTGCCCCATAGACAATGCGTGTAATGCATGGGCGGAAAACGTACAGGATCTGTATTATGACCGGAGTTAAATTGTTTTTTCTCTCTCTATTTATGTCTCTTTATGGGCCGTATATGGTATCATTGGAAAGAAAATTTCATGGTTGTTATTGTAAACTACTCTCTTTATTTCTATGATAATCCAATCGAAACATGTGATGTAAAATAGATTTAAAGGACAAAATGGCGTCTTAAATGGCCCCCTTGACTAATTCCAAAAATCCGGTCACGAGGTGCCCTGCGTATTGCATCTCGGAATGTCATTGCAAATTTTCAAGGAAAAAAAAGGATGTTTAGGGGGCGAAAAGTAGTCTGAAAAAAATGACGTCATGGCCGATAAGTGTTATAATCGGGCGGAATTCGTATAGTGACCCTTGTTCAAATGCGATTTACTCACAATTTTCTGTGTAAACATATACCATACTTGGTATCATTCGAAAGGGCACTTCATTGCGGTCAGTTTGACACTATTGTCATCTGCACGCAATGTACTGCACGCATTAAAGGCGCTATTACGTAATGCATAGCAAATTCATCATTTTTGGCGATAACTTTGCGCTGACGTTATTAAAATTTACCAAACTTGGCAGACAGTTGACACGTATATGGATACATGTGTCTGCTAAGTTTCATCGAGTTAGGTTTAAAGATCGCCATTTTAGAGCAAGTTGAAGTTATTTCGGAATTTTCGTGAAAATGGCGAATTTGGAGGGCAATTTTCTCAAATTTGGTCAGTGATAGGGTATATAATTTTGTATATGGCTGGAAAGGGCATATCCTCAAGTATCTAAATCCAAAAAAGGGTACGGGTTTGCCAAGCCATTATGGAGATACGGCCACAGAGAGAAAGCCAATTCCCAGAACTTTAGAGGGCGCTATTTATGTTGTGCAAAGCCATTGGAGCGTGAAATTTGGCATGGCTATGTGCAATTATGAGATGAAGATACTGTGAGATTTAAATACAAAACGGAATTTATATGAGAAAGTTATGGCAGTTTTAGATTATTTAGGGGTCCATTTTTCAAGAACTTGAGAGATTTTTGACGGAGTCGGTTTTAGATTTGAATTTCGAGTATGAAGATGGCATTTTGAAGGTCAAGTCATGTGTCGCAGATGAAAGAACATCTCTCAGACTATCTAGAGGAATTTGTTAGAAGTTTGTAGGATGAAGGATAGTGGAGATAGGAAGGAAGATATAAAGGCCTTAAAATGGACCAGAAACGGACAAAATGGCGCCTGGACGGTCATGCATGAGTGATTTCCAAAATCGAAGAATGTAGTGACCTTGATGAGATGTTAGAGACTATGCCTATGAAATTTGAAAGGAAAAGGACATGAGGAAAGCACCTAACTAGGAGTCACAAACACTACGTGCAAAACGAATGCGATTTCCTGACGATAAGGAGGAAAAGGAGGAAAAGGAGAATATTAATGGGGCAGAATGTGAACGAAAACAAGGCAATGACGAAGGTCGTCATTGCAACAAGCCATGCCGCTTTGATATATATTTGACATGGTTTGTTCGATATAAACCACCCACACTATCTAGGCAACTACATGTACATGCATGCTCCATTTAGCTTACAAAATGTATTACTCGGTCAAACGTACGAAAAGGAAACAATCTGAACACTTCTTCTAGTATAACCCCACAGGGATTACTTCCGTTTTACTGGAACGGCTAAGGAAACAAACATGTAAGGCAGACGTGATGCAGGTGAGATGTAATCCTTCAAAATGTCAGCTGATTACCGCTACTGCCTTGAAAAAACAATCCTCTGAAAGAATAAAAGAAAAGGCTTATCCCTTTACCTGAGCTGAAAATAGATGAAAGAAAAACGCACGGAAACTCGATATCGATTCCGAAGTTATTTTTAGCTTTCTGATTGTATACCTGTGCTTTGGAAGCAGGTGGCCACTATCCGTCTTATGCGAAAGATTTCTTTTTTTAAACACCTCAGAAAATATTCAGGGGTCGTACAATGATTGATATTGATTTGATCAAGGAAAGGTAGAACAAAGGAAAGAGAGAAACGTCACAATCACAGAGAGATAAATATCATGATGAACGATTAAGAAAGAGGCACGAAGGAACTGATACCAATAGGCCAATAGGCCAAACAGTGCAACGAAAGAATTCAAACCTTATTTACATAAATGAAGTAAAGAAGAATGATAGGGTAAATCACAATTTACCTAAATAATTGGAGAAAATGAAACCTACTAAAGGTCTTAGGACCTTTAGTCGTGTGACATTTTCTGTTACATTTCACATTAATCTATGATATTAAGAGATAAGAGATTCAACTTTCATTGTTTCTAGGTATTTCATAAGAGAGGAATTCTCAAGTTAATACAATTTCATGATGAGAACTTAACATCTCCTTAACAGAGCACCCTGGTGGAAATGAGAGTGTACCAAAAAGATATATTTTGCTCGGCTACTTCCTGTAGTACAGGTGAACTGTATGACCCCACAACCCCTATCACAATGCGCTAAGTGCCAATGCAAACAAGACTCCCTTTGGAGTATCTTTTTGTAGATTCACCCTTACCCCTTACCATCCATCCGGAACCTAAGTGTCCTTTTGCTTCAGCTGTATCCACTAAACCCCTCATACATTGCATTTGCATGTAGACTGACATTTTATGCGTTAAATGGGTCATGAGGGTACCTCTGGTCTTTTGCTGTTAAAGCCCCACTGCACTATTTGTATATATTTGCGCCCTCTATACAGCAAACAATGCATAAGGGGTGATCATTGGTCTCCCATCGTCCCCTTTGTCTTATGTTAATAATATTGAGAGCTGATTTGATGAGATAACCACCTGTCAGCGACCTTGCAGGGAAGTCTAATCCCCGCTGACCAAACTATTGCAGACGGGCATTAAAATGTCATAGCTTTGTTTATGAAATGTAGGATCCAGATACCAATTATTGAGGGGACAACAGGTAATTAGGGTTTTCCAACCACTTTGGTTAAAACTTTTCAAAAGGCCGAGAAGGTAAATTGGGAAGAAAATTTTGCCCGCCGTCGTGATTTAAAAAAATAAATAAATAAAATACATATATATATATATATTCGTCCTTGTTTTCACGAAGTGACGGTAGTGAGGAAAATCGTAACGTAAAGTCAACGCAATTTTTTTTTACTACCGTCACTTCGTGAAAACAGCGAAAATAATGATATCCAAATTTCTTTCATTTCTATGCCAAGAAAAATAATAATAATAAAAAAAGAAATGTAAACAAAAAACGGCTGTGGAGTTTGTATTGGAAAGAAGGAGAGAGGGGAAAGAAAAATGAGGGAGAGGACTATTGAGAGAGTGAGATGGAGAGAGACAGAGAGAGACAGAGAGAGAGAAAGACAGAGATTTTTCTTTTCCTTGGGAGGGGGGGGGGGATGCTAGGACGTCTAAATCTCATTTAGCTCGAGAGGTTGCGCGATCGTCTTTATAATAAATACTAGTAGGGCATCCTCCTATAAGAAATGGATCACCGTTATTTCAAACAAACACAATGTCTGTCCACGATTTAGGCACGTAGCAAAAATCGAACATTAATCATACGCTAATGCCGAACAGAAAACAAATAACCAAGATAACCATCTTGGCAAATATTCCACCTTTTTTTTCCTGCCCGATTTCTGAAGTAAAGTAATATACAACAAGCCCCAAACCCAATAAACACACTTTTATCCCACCCCCAGACTAGATTATTGCTGCCGGGTAACCTAAGCTTCTCTTGCGATCATGTTGCCATGGTGATGGTAGTCTGCAAATATGAGTAATCTACATTAAAATAAAACTTCTCCGGGCACCATGGGTAAACAGCATTAGTTTACTTAAACGCGGGAAGATAATGACCAAAAAACTCCGTTTCAGACCGGACAAAAAGAAAATCACGGTGATTTCCCCTGCTTTCATCATGCAGAGTTAGTGATACTGCCCGGCCTCCAATAAGAATTGGAAACATAGCACTCTACTCTATGTGTGTATTTAGAGCCAGGAAAATACACTGAAGATGGTTTTATAGGACATCTGGCTGTCCCTGCTTACTATACAAGAAATATAATTCCAATAGTAATGATGACAATAATAATATATGAGATTGTAAGGCACCAAATCAGCTTGAAATCAAATGCTCAGGGCGCACTTGTGCAGAATAAATGAAATCAGATAAAAGCACCTGCATTATAAACGATATAAGAGGAGTAAGATATAACATAGGTAAAATGTATTGTAAAATTGTTAATCTACAACCATACACATTTATATGTGATTTTAAAAAAAGAATGTGGACAAATCTGCTAATACTCTACTAAACACTATAAACATTATTGTGTAGCGCAACACACCGAACATCATGGTGATCCGACATTTTGCTCAGCCGACACAATTTGATTCGATCTCTATTTCAAGGTCATTAAAGATAATACTTAAAATTATTGAAGATAAAAGGTTAGGGATGGCGTTGCGATTGGGTTGTAGTTAAGTTTAGAGTTATGGGTAGGTTAGGGCAGGGACGTGTTAAATTCACATCTCCCTGGTAGGGTGAAGCATAAAGCTGATACGGGTTAAAGTTTTAAGTTTAATGTTTAAAATAGTTGGTCTGTCTGTGTTAGAAGTTGGCCAAGGAGTAATTATAATAACGTCATGTGTGGTACAATCAACGCCCTTGCTCTTCAACTTGAAATAATGGCAGTGTCATTATACTATAATGGTGGTTCTGCGGTTTTTATAAGCACATGGATTCGGGGTTCAAATCCCTGCAGGTCATGTTCATTGTAGAATCATTAGAAACGTCCTTCTATACACTGTCCTAGGAGAGGACTTTAAGCCGTCGGTCCCCTGGTTGCTTACTAATACAAGCATACACGTTATGCATGTACTTTCTTAGCAGTTGAACACACAAATACTGTGCTGCTTTGTAAAAAACTTGATAAATTAAAATGTCATAAAAGTTTCAAGGTCATATGTTAAGAAAATAATGACAAAAAGTCATTCTTAAATTATTTTTCAGAAATGATAGGTTTCCCATCGTATTTTGTGTCCTGAAAACCATCAACTCGTTTCAATCTTTCAATCCGGAAGGGAAGAATCTTAAGCTTTTACAATAAAATATACATCAGGTAGATTATATTATCATATTTCTATATTCATCAGTGCCCCAAGGTAGTAAGTACAAGGATTTATGTAAAGGATGAAAATGTATACTCAAATTTTAGATTGATTTCTTAGAGTTTTTGTTAAGATGTATGGACGATCAAAAAATGCCCGAGGTAACATTGCTTGATAATTATGAACACTTTGATTGCTAGCATACCCAGGAATAAATCGCAATTTGTCCATGTTTGCCAAGTTACTGACCCAGTTTCTTCCACAAATCTACATCTTTTCAAAATAAAATCTTATTTGATTAAATTCTGATGGCCCTCAAGCGGTTTATGAAAGTTAGACGAGAATTCGCCTAAAGCGTTGTGAGATGAAAGTCACATCTACAGAAAACACAGCAAATCAAAGGTATACTTTCCATTGATAGACGGTTTATGGGCTTTTGTAGTAAGCTCTAAAAAGATATCTTTAGAAGGAGCGTTGGTGTATCAAGATAAGAATACCAAATCGTCTTGCCAGAGGACCTTTTTCTTCGACAAACATTGTTCAAGAAACGCCATATATTTTAAAGATTTTGTTCAGACTGCAACGAAAACATGACAATAGTAAGCGATATCTAGTCACACCAATCCAGCTTGAATTCCCTCGTTCATTTCTCTTCTTTACGATTATCTAAACATGAAATATGTCAATTTGATTATTTTGTATCTTCTTTTAACCGATTGTGAATGTCAAGGCATCTTTTAAAATACGAACACTAATGAAAATTGAGCATAAGTTGGGTACGGCGTATATATACATCTGCTACTCAATTGAAAACCCCTCCCCACAACAAAATGGGCCTACTCATTCAACGATTTTTCTGAGATTCCAAGTTCCTCTCCGACTCCGATTTCATGACTGTTATTGTAATATTGTGCAATACTGTAACTGAGCTATAGAAATAGCTGCGGTATCTACGAATCGTTCTGATAAAACCTCTGATTTAAAATTATGAAAAATAGACGCGAATCAAGATGTAATAGATCTCGAAATCAACGGGTTGAAATGTTTCGTTTATAATTGCTGTCCTTTGATGAGATAGCAAAATTGATTGGATTTTTTAAAGCCAAGAATTGGGGTAAGAGAGAGAGAGAGAGAGTGAGGGAAAGAGAGAGAAAATGAAGAGAGAGAGAGAGAGGGAAAGAGAAGGTGAGGGGAAGGAAAGAGAGAGAAAGGGAGAAGGTGAGGGGAAGGAAAGAGAGAGAAAGGGAGAAGGTGAGGGGAAGGAGAAAGAGAAGAGGGAGAGGGGGAAGAGAGAAAGAGAGAGAGCGCAAGTACAAGTACAGGCAGATAGAAAGGGGGGGGGGGGACACTCATCTCTTGTGGATACCCGATAACCATCTTGGCAAATTATTTGCTGTTTCCATCGTCTTCCTCATGTTCATCTCGAAGGACAGATTGAATTTCGGCATCATGAAAGATAGCCTACTTCTGTAATGTAATAGGTAAGCAAAATAGGTAACACGACTGCCCTAATTTGTATCACGCTACTGCTTATTCAGTGCGGGTTCAAACGTTTTTCGTTAGCTCGGTAGTAGGGAGATACTACATCTGTCACCCTATCAATAAAACGTGATCAGCACTTCACAATGTTATACGTTCAAGACGAGCAGAAAGATGCTTAAATGATGTTAAAGGGTCGTGTTAAATATTTGCGAATTGGCCTACCCAAACGAGATGTTTTGAATATGTAGTGAAACCTGTAATAGGACTTATGAGGAAGATTACCCCCAATTCCACACCATCCACTAGCCATGCAACTGTGTTTTGTATAATTATTATAAATATCTAAAGAAATATTTTATTAGAAAAAGCCACACTAAGACTATGAAAGCATAAATAAAGAGACATTGATGAACTTGTTTGGTTGATGATGTGCTAAAAAAGAAAAGGAATAAAATAATTCCCCATAGCTAACACACCTAGTGAAATAACTACATCTGTTATTGGCTTCTGTTTGTTTGTATGATCTTGATGATTATTTGTATAATTTTTTATTTCAGTTCACGGACTCTCTGAAAAAAAGTCCTTTAGGCTGAAGCGAGTAACCGTGACAAAATAAGTCAATGAAATAAAATCACAAGATTGAGGATGAGGAATGTGTTGTACCTTTGACCAAAATGATTTGAATGAAATAAGAAGGAGAAGATAAAGAACCAGAAATATTTATTTCAGAACTTTTGTCTCTTTTTGCAGGGCGCTGCTGGAATAGACCGGTGTAAAATCGTTCGATATCGATATCGAGGTTAATAAACTTATAAGACCGGGTAGCTTTCAAAAGATGCATATTGAATTGAATCCCAGATTTTCATCTCGGGAGTCGAATAGATTTCTCGAAATTCGCCCAAATCTCATAAAAAACGCATGTATGAACTCTTACCAATCAATGCCAAATTCATATGCACATTGTGCCGATTTTTGTCAGCGAATTTCAACGATCTGGGCCCTGTTTCATGAAACTTGTTATCAATAACAAATGCTAAATTTCTATGACAAATTTGCTCTCAGCCAATCAACTACCACGATTCCAGTAGCTTATAAGATTTATTGTAACTTGTTATTGATATCACGTGTTATGAAACATGGGCCTACATGGTAAACAATGCTATAGGGGGAGAAGAAATGAAACCAAATCACAACATTTTGTTTTTGCATCTAGAAGTATTTTCTTTGTATTTGTGAGGATTTGTTAATTCCTTGTTGACATATTTTCATAGCGCGTCGTGCAGATCGCCTCGGAAGATTAAAATTCAATTTGTGGTGATTTGGTTTAATTTCTTCTGCGAAGGAGCAAGAAAGTGTTACCATAGAAACCAATATATTTTAATTCTGGAGAAGTAAGGCGAGATTTAGAGCGATGAAATTTGATAATAAATATTCATAATTGTGTTGGAAAGTGGCATTGATAATTGTAATGGCGGCGAGAGTGGGGCGAAATAACTCACAATGGCCTGCTCAAGTGTAGTATCATTTTCAACTCGTCATACTCAAAGATATTCTTCACCACCATCGTCATCACCTTACACATTATTTCATATTCCACCCCCCCACCTAGCCTTCCCCTAATTCTCCTATACAGCCCTCCCCTTCTTTATGACTGTGTTGGTATAGCAATGCGAATTAGAGATGACTTCTACAAGATTTTCTTTTACTTTTCTATATGGGGATAAGACAAGGAATAGGCCATTTTCGTAATGTAACCAAATTTATACTAAGTGCTTCAATACGAATTATTTTATTCACCTGTTACGAATAGTTGTATTTCGATAGTCAGAATGTGAATTCCATATAACCAGATGTTGTTAGGTGGACAAGCCATAGTGTTTGTCCTACCTAGTAACAACAGTATGCAATTTATTTATGGGGCAATTGCGCTTCGTATCTGCTTCAAAAGCTATTTTTATTACAACAAAGAGCCGTCAGGGTTATAACAAACTCATATTATAGAGCACATACAGGTACATTGTTTTTTAAGTTGAAGTTTTTAAAACTTTATGATCTATATGATATAAGTATTGGTGCTTTTATGTTCTCTTACATGTACAATATATCTACTTTACCTGATTGTTTTAATAATTATTTTATTTTTAATAGAGATATAAATCAATATAGTACTAGAAATTCACACAAATTTTATGTTCCTTCATTTCGCTATAATTTGTCAAGAACAGTAATAAAATATAAGGGATCCATTATTTGGAATAACTTACCAGATTCTCTCAAAGCATGCCGAACATTGTCTAGTTTTAAGCGTAATTTTAAACACAAACAAATATCAAGTTACAATATACTTTTTTTAGCTTTTATTAATTCTGCCTGTCCTTGTATGTGTGTGTATATGTCTTAGTTAATGTAATGTCTATATTGTCAATATTTTGCTTTTAATTACTTTGAAGATTTTACTTTTGGGGTTGTAGAAAAAGGGGATCAGCCTAGATAGGTCAATGGCCTTTTCTGGTCCCTCACATCCCTACTCCACCCATTAATCATTTTTAGTGTTACTGTTGTTGTTTTATTTTGTCGTTTTATTTGTTCTTATTATATTTTATATATATTGCATTTTGTATAATTGTATTTTGAATGTTATAATGCTGTAAGTTTTTATTGGATGTGAAATAAACTGAACTTGAACTTGAACTTGAACAATTTGCATTCTGACGATTGAGATGCATTTTATTCGTAACAGGTGAATGAAATATATTATATACCTCACTTAAGAAATCCAGCCATCTGATTGGTCGAATTGCATTCATAAACTTCAACTGTTCCTGTAAAATTCTCGGTAACCATGCTTAAAACATTTCAATATTTTTAATAACCATGGTTATTAAAAATAGTTGGTCAGCCTCCATGGTTACCCCATAGGTTTACATGTTAAAAAATGGTTTGAGCGATGTAGGATACCGTATGTGTGCGAAGGATTGGTCGGTAATTTCAATACAATTGAATCTCGATCGATCTTACCGACAATTTTATCTTGCATTGTTGACATGAAGACGAAAATAAACTTCCAAAAACAAAAAAACAACATCTGCCGATAGATCTTGATCTAAGTTCGTGCCAATATGCATTGCAAAAGTAAAAGAAGAGTCCGTATAATATGGAGCTTTTGCGAAGCATTCATCACACGCGAAGCCGGTTTCAATCCATCTAATGTATGTATATTTTTTTTCGGCATATAAAAGTATTAATGACTGCTTTAATATTCGAGAAATAGTTGTTTTTATACGCTCTCGGGAAGGTTACAATTGGGCTATTCCCCTCGGCACGCCTCGGGTAATAGCACAATTCTAACCTTCCCTTGAGCGTAATAAAACAACTATTTCTCTCAAAGCAGTCATTAATACTATAATATAATTCGTATATCGAGACGCTTATTAACAAAGGCATGCATATGCATATATTTGGTTACATAACGAAAATGGCCTATTTTACTTAATCTTAGTTGTTTGCAACAAATATAAAAAAAATGTCAAAAAGAAATGAAATACAAATCAACAGTATAAATAGGGTCATAGCATTGATTTCGATGTATTCATCAACGTGGTATATTGATGGGATTTGGGCGACAATACCACGTATAGAGCTAATCAGAGAGGCCACATGAGGCCAACACAGTCATGAAGAAGGAAAGAGCTGTCGAGGAAAATCAGGGGAAAGCTTGGGGGGGGGGGGGAGGAGTAGAGAATGAAATAATGTGTAAGGTGATGGCGATGGTGGTGAAGAATATCTCTGAGTATGAGGAGATGAAAATGATACTACACTTGAGCAAGTCGTTGTGAGTTATTTCGCCCCACTCTCGCCGCCATTACAATTATCCATGCCACTTTCCAACACAATTATGAATATTTATTATCAAATTTCATCGCTCTCAATCTCGCCTTACTCCTCCAGAATCCGAAGATATTGGTTACTATGGTAACATATTTTTGCCTCCGTGAGAGGTATCTCTTGAATAGCCTTCTGCGGGGTACATTTTAATTTTTGTTCCCTTCATCCTTTGCATTTTTGGTCACAAAATGATAGATAGGTAGGATAACGAATTCGCATTTTTCACGCATGGCTGTGGGTGCAGTTTTGAGGAAATTAATAATAAATACTAGTAGTCTCGCCTCATAGTATCATTGTAGTCTATTCTAGGAGAGGGTGTGTTTAATAGAGAAAGAGAGAGAGACAGACAGAGAGAGAGAGAGAGTATAACGGATACATATAAAACAGATGAATAAGGGAGAAAGAGAGAGGGAGGGAGAGAGAGAAAAAGAGAGGGAGTGGGAGAGAGAGAGAGAGAGTGGGAGAGAGAGGGAAAGAGAGAGGGAAAGGGGAGAGGGAGGAATATTATCTAACACTTTATAATTTTGAGATGACGTTGAATTCATGCACCTTTTGAAGAAAGATGTGGGTTTTGTTCTCATTATTACCCGTATCAGACATCTGAGCAGTGGTTTTACAAAATCATATTACACTTCTTGTAATCCTAAAACCTATATTACCCTCGTCTTTGACTCGGGGCAATACGAGTCTAGTTTGGGAAATATTATGTGGTATCTCCCTCAAGGCCAGTCCATATTGTATAAATATCCATCATTGCTCATGCAGAAACATCATTATCTATCTCTCCGTGATATTAGAGTGATCCCAAATTTATACTCTGACTGGTCAAAACGAGTACTGGCAGGTTTCCCTCCACCATATCCACGATACTTCATGAAAAAACCCATGCCCAACAATATTTGCTATGCATAGGGGTATGCCGACCTAATTTAGCGGCACTAAATAGTGAATATACAAGATCAATTTTCTGCCTTCTCCTCTTAATCAACATGCCACTGTTGACCCGTCGTAAAATTGATTTAATTTCTAAATGGGTATCTTATGGTTCCACTGGTACTCGTTTTTTATTTACCTTTAGTCGGCGAGTCTTGATGTGAATCTAGTTAAATCTTGATTCTAGGCGCATAGTGATTGCTAATCAAACCAATATCTTGGATATTGAATTCATGTTAAACAGCAATGGAGAGTTTAAAGCAACTTGTTATCATGATTATTTTTGCATGATAGGACATAATTATGTTTTGTTGTTTATAATTATATTTCAAATGGAGAGGAAATTCAGGTCTTAAAAAGGCCCATCTCTGTACAATTGTATACCCCCCCGCCAATGTGGTTAAACCAGACAAGCGACTGTTTCATCTTTACTAAGTCGACAATAAAATTGTTGTGACAATACTAAATATATATCTCATCTATTGAAATCCATTTTAATCGTATTTTACTGTATCGTGTTATTACCCCGAAATTACTTATTCAAGGGATTTTTCGCATATAGATTACAAGAGCACGTCGATAAATATGTCGTAAAACGATCCTTATTACTTCAATTTCTCGTTTGTAAATTCGATCATTAAGAAGGAGAAATGATATCATGAGGAAATGAGAGAGATTGTCGGGAAAGGGAACGAAGACGGACATTTGTTTTACAACTGAATAAATCATTCCCGAATGTAGATTTTAAAAAAACAGTATACCATTATATTTCCCGATATGTTTCAATCCATTTCTGTTTAGTTAACCCTAGATGGAAAATACGTGATTTGTGTGAAAATCAGCGTATATAATGACTATGATGCATGCATTAAATTAAAGTGAAGCCAAGACACCTGTCCATGAAAAACTAAAACTAGGGGGAAAGTAAACAAAATACCATTAAGAAAATAAAATGCAAAGAAGTTTAATCATGCTATTCTTTTCAACAGTTTGAAAGACTCCCCCATCAGGCATTTCCCTTTTTTCTTAATATAGCTGTTACAAAATCCGCTAAAGCAATGTTATATTTTCCTGAAAATAGCTCGTTTAATCCTACCATTCAAACTATATTTTGTATTCACCCATTCCTATTTGTGTGCATGGGCAAAACTCTCACTTTATTCCATTCCTCCATATATTCTTTCCATGTTCAGGCTTTTTCATCCTCCAAAAAACAGATTATCTTCTTTGCATTCATGCCATGTATTAGCGTCTTTTTCCATTTCCAATCTCTACTTTCTTAATCAGGAAAAGATCAAATTGTCCACTCTCTTGCTACTCTGTCTGTATATTTTGCTTGCCATTTTCAATACCTCTTCAGGATTATATCATGCGGCATATTAACCCGATATTCAGGTCAGGTATATCATCAACGATATTCGTGAATCCGATGATAAATTACCTATCCAATAGTATTAGCATCATCTGTCTATTTCGATAAGCTTCTTACCTCGAAACTACATGTAGGTAAACAAAAAACCTCTCAAGAAAGCAGTGATCTTTATTACCAAATGAAAGAAATGTAAATTTACAAGAAAATGTATTAAAGAATGGTAGAAGAGAGGCATCTATCTATTTTGTTTCCCTTGTCACTGTTCCCTGAAGTTCTCCATTTCCCTTGTTCTGTTTTCTTGTTTATTATTATCATTATCATCATCATCATCATCATCATCTTTCTGTTTTTTGCCTCACGTGGCCTCACCGTTAGACAAGGTTTCAGGGAAAGCATACATTTTTCTGAGTATAGCATAATGATGCGGGTTATGCGGAAAAAAAATGTTATTCGTAAATAAATAATAACAATGAAACTGTCTAATTATTTGTGTACCTGATCCCCGAAATATCAATGCGGTTAGATTTGTGTTAAGGTCTACAATTCCATGCGCATATTATTATTATTTTTTTCTCATTTCCTTTGCTGTTTCAAACATCCCCTGTATATAATAAAGGATAGCCTAATCCAGAGTGACAGGCAAATAGTTTCTTCCAGTGTAAAGTTAGCTCGTCTAACAGCACGTAATAATTATATACAATTCGCATTCTGACTTTTAAAATACGATTATTCGTAACAGGTGAATTAAATAATTAGTATCGAGACACCTAACTACAACTTTGGTAAAATTACGAAAATGGCCTATTG
>JAVYIG010009794.1:0-10000 GCA_035222895.1 Strongylocentrotus droebachiensis | reverse complement strand
AGAAGGTTTGACTCTGATTCTCATTAAAAAAAAAAAGTTGTAACAGATAAAGATGATCATGTCGACACATCGGGGTGGAGTTAGAGATGGAGTTAGAGAGAGAGAGAGAGAGATGGGGGGGGGGGGGTAGGTGGGGGGAGAGAGAGAGAGAGAGAGAGAGAGGGGAGGAGGTGAGAAAGAGAGAGAGAGATAGCGAGAGGAAGATAGGTGGAAAGGGGTGGGGTGAAGTAGTTACAAGCGTACATTGAAAACTAAACAAAACAAATAAACAAACAGCACACGAATAAACGACCGAAAGAATAGAACAAAACGGCTATGTATTTTGAGGATGTTATCAAGATAACAGATCGAAATAGATAAGAGTTTTTTTATAGTTTGTTCTGCAAAGACTGAAAGTGATAGAAATACGATAGAAAATTCAAAATTCATACAAACAAAGTATGTACAGATAACATCGAGAGAGGGGGCTATGAGTAAAACAAAATGAGCTGTAGTTTATTATCTGCGAGCATTTTGGAGAGACGTAGGCATTAATCATGCTGTTTTACCGGTTGTGTTTGCTGCCATCTGTTGGTGTATTGATGTACCGTTTTGCTTGTGACAACGTTGTCTGTTCAAATATCAAATGTTTACACTCCACCACCACCACAAACCCTCCTTTCCACTTCTTCTATTAGATGGTGGTTTCGAATAGTATAAAAAAGTATAGTTTTTCATTCAATGACGATATTTTGCTCCAAACAGTGTACTCATTTGAGCAAGAATAGGACATGCACATCAGCATACAAGCAACTTAAAGGCCAAGCCCACTTAAAAATAACTTACTTTCAATAGAAGCAGAAAAATCAGACAAACCAATCAAAAAAGTTTGAGCAAAATCGGATATGTAATACAAAAAAGTCATGAATTTTTGAAAAAGTCTGTAAAAATATGGAACAATGAAAATCACAATACAGATGAGAAATTCACTCATGAGTCTGTGTCGTCATGTCCTCACTATATCTACTAATAATGTTTTCTTTATATTGATAATATAAATTTACTACCCCTAATAATTTAATTTCTTCACACCAGCATCCAAGTTAGATTGAGAGTAATATGTTTTTGTGTGGATGCACTAATATAGAGTAAATTTGTTCTATTAAATCATGAAAAATGTGACCTTTGATAAACTATTCAGATAAAAATCAATAATTATGAATATACGATATTCAGAAAATAGTATAAATTCTTCAAAGTTCATAAAAGATTTTGTGCAATGTCATGCACGCAATATGATACAAATCATACAACTTGGGCAAAGGCATGGGGAAATCAAATTTTTGGGGATAAAAAGAGAAATTAATGGGATTAAACCATGGAGATATATAACGCAATTGATAAATAGTGAGGACATGACGTCACAAACTGATAACCAAATTGGCAATTTGTGTAGTGATTTCCATTGTTTATAATTTTACATACTTTTACATAAAATCATAACTTTTGTATTAGGTATCCGATTTTGCTCAAACTTTTTTTGATTGGTATGTCTGATTTCCCTGCTTCTATTGAAAGTAAGTTAATTTTGGAGTGGACTTGTACTTAATTAATCAAGTTTATGGGCCGGTGATATTCTATTTTTTTTTTTTTTTTTTTTTTTTTTTGGGGGGGGGGGGGGGGGGGGTCCTGAAAAGAAATAGTAATACACGTGTAGATAATGAATGCAAGGGCCCTCAAGCCCCCAGTCCCCACAAAGCCCCTCAGCCCCCAACACCCTCTCCCCCAAGTACTCTTCAAGAAACTGATCCTGCTGTAAGAGATATATTAAGTTTGTGAAAAGGTACTTTTTCGTAATTATATATATATCAACAACTGAAAGCATATGATTAGGTAATGTAATGTGTAAATTACGCATCTAATTACTCATTTGAATTGACCTGTTGTCCACAATGTTTATCAAGTACGTTTGTAATAGAATTTTCCTCTACGAATTCTTGTTACCTCAAAAATATGTGACAACGTGATGTCGATTAAGCAAAACCAATATTTTATTTTGTTTTCTTTTCCAGAAATCAAGTTCATCATGTCAGTCCTTTAGCACGTAAAACTGTTGATTTAGCTGCTCCCATCTTTCAACACGTAGCCTACGGCAACCCTACCTCATATACCATGAAGCGCAGGTCTTTCGCTGAGCCCAACTCCAGTCTGGGGCTGTTCGCACAACACCACGCGAGCAGCAATTCACCGAGCAGTGCTAACGGTGCCACTGGCGGAGCCGTACAGCAATGGATCAGTGTAGCGGACGGAGCCAACAAACCACGCCGGAGCCCTGGGAGGACAGCACGGCGTTTCTCGGCGTTCGTCGGTACTAACATAGGGCTAGCGGCTCGGAGAGGTTCCGCGATGCCAGTTCTCCAGCACGAACCCGAGTTCGAGGCCTCTACGAAGTCCCAGCAGGTCCTGGGACTAAGAAACGAGGAATGGAACAGGTAAGTCTCAACCAATTCCGTAATTTTATACCCTGGCTGTCTGGTGCAGTCGCAAGAGCATCATCATCTATTCCGCTGCATAAATTTACGCGCGCTCTGACCGACATGTACGTTATGTCGTCTGCAATGGGATGCGAAATACACTGTAGTTAATGCATTGAACTCATGTATGCCTGAATCTACCTGTTGCGACTATCCCCCAAAATGTTCGTGTATGATATGAATATGCGATTGATTTTTGTAATTGGTAAGATTTGGATAACAGACTGTTTTGGCGATGTTAATACTCATTTTCAATAAAGTGACGCATTATTAAAAAACCTTGATTGAGCTGGCCTGGCAGAGCATCATGATCATTTAACTGTTGCATTATATAATTATCTAGCTGTAATAGCATATCAACACACAAGTAACCTAATATGAACTTTAGGGTTTATTAGTGTTACATGTGGATTAAATATACAATGATGACTAGAAATTTACTCCTGACGTTGGTGACAGTATCACACAGCAAAGCAGTGTGATGCCGTCGTGTTGTACGTGTATAGCCGGACATCCTTTTATAAAGATAATTGTCGAGATAAATTATGTTTGTCAAATTTGGAAGGGATTGCCGAGACCATTTTATTTATCACACTTGTACCATGCATCCATGTATCTAATATGTGAGGCAAAAGATTGTTTTTGTATATTATATCTCTTTAACAAGGGCGCAAAGTCTGAATATTACTCAGGTCACGACCTACCCACGTTCCATTTGAGACTGTTATCAAAATCAGGGTAGAGTGTCATTCTTTCTTTCTCCCTCTCTCTCTCTCTCTCTCCCCCCCCCCCCCCCCCCCCGTTCTCTCTTTCCCACCATTACTACCACTCACCTCCATTTTACTGCATTTACTTTAATCTATCTTTCCTTCTAAAGTACCTTCCCAGTTTCGCTTTTTCCCATTCTCCCACTAAAATATAATATTGTCAAATGCTATACTGCGTCATTATCCATCCCTATTCCCTAATATAGCTTAGATGTTGATGTGTGCACAGACCATGAAACAACAAATCGTCGAGATTAGAATGATTTGATTCTTTATCTGTCAGTTATGAATGGTTGAGCAATTCCCCCATTTATCAGGGCTTATAATGGGTGTAATATTGAGTGGCAAAATGCCTGCACGTAGGGCTACCCCAATGCGTACAAATGGCGAAACACAAGTTGTAGTTTCCAGAAAACTTTGCGGTTCATGTTTCTCAATAATTGCCCTCAAACACCTTATAGGTTACGTGCCTATGAAACAGACATCAACATTAATAATCGTTGTTATGCACATCACGGAAATATTTGACAAGCCTTTGGTTTATTTTACAGTTACACCTCAAATAAAAAATAAAGAATAAATATATGCCTATACATAGGTAAATTAACGTTATTGATGGCAGATTGAGTCTTGTAGGCGTGTCTGTCAATAATCTCATGAGTATAATATATTGTTGTACGGTGAATACATGTACAAGGTCTTCTGTATTTGGATAGCATGTCTATCGTAACTGCATTTATTGGCGATATATCCATGGTTAAACAGCAAAGCAAAGGCACGGTTTAGATGCATTATTTTATCGTAGGTTTATAATGTACAAACAAGACAAGGAGTGTTTATTCTAAAGTTGAAATCAGAGGAATAATATCAAAGTTCACGTGCGTTTTTTAGTAGTTCTATCATAAAACCATATGTTGCAAATATTTTGGTGAGAGTTGGATAATAGCATTGTGATTCGATATCTAAATTCACGGTCATGTGTCGCAGTCACTCCATCATAAATACATACAATGAATTATCCATTATTTGGTTTGGTGTGGACAAAATAGCAAGGTTCATATTGTAAAGTAAATGCACCGTCATGTGGATTTGATGTTATGTCTATCATAAAAGGCAAACGATGAAATATTTTTTGGGTGAGTGTTGAAATAACAGCGAGGTCCTGTGATTTGATCCGAATCATAACAATAGGTCGGGGTCAAAGGTCACATAATACACACCGTGATGATCAAGGTGGTTCACACATGCAGTGGTATGTGAGGGAGGGTAGGGTAGAGAGAGAAGAGAGGGAGGGAGAGAGAGAGAGAGAGAGAGAAAGAGAGAGAGAGAGATAGGGGAGGGGGGGGGGGGTAGATGCGACCGACATTTATATTCACCGCCCCCAAAGGTCTTTTGTATGGCGATGTAGATTATGACGATAATTATATGCTTGTTGGTAGCTTGTACGTGTAGGCCTGAATGCATGCGTTAAACAATCATTTTAACTCAAGTTTGATATGGGAAGGAGAGAGAGAGAGAGAGAGAGAGATGGATGGTTAGATATTATATGGAGAGATGCATATATTTTTGCACAAGGAGATACACATGTATATGTCTATGCAAGATGTATATACGTATAATATAGTTTGAGAAAAAACTCATAATATAAATAATTATCGTGGATAAATAAAAAGCAGACAAAGACAGATAGATTGTCTAAAAGAAAGATAGAGAGAGAGAGAGAGGAGGAGAGGGGGGGGGGGGGGAGTTGCGACCGATATAAATACATTTAGATTCACCACGAAAGAATGTGCTAACACATCTTTTGGTGGATGTAGACATGACGATAGGCCCTATGTACTTGTTGATAGTTATACCACATATTGGCAGTGTGTACGTGTAGGTCTAATTTCTAAATCAATGTTTTAAAGTATAATTTTAACTCAAAAGAGAGAGAGAGAGAGGAGAGATATGTTTTGTTTAGGGGGGGGGGGGGTAATAAGCTCAATGAAATGGAAGAAAGGGGTCGATGGGGAGAATGAAATGTCGTCGATGCGATAGGAAATTTGATGCTCTAAGAATGAAGAGAAAGTTTAAAGCACTTATGAAAATACTGAGATCAAAAGAGTGCGATAATGGTCTCGAGATGCGATGTTGACATTAAAGAGTGAGGGAGAGAGAGAGAGAGATGGATGGTGGAGAAAACGAAAATGAGGGCATGTAGGGTCATAGACCGGGGAGCGGGGCAAAGCAGATAAGTCTAGAATGGTGGAAGAGTGTTGGAAGAATCGGGAATACCCACCCCCCCCCCTTCCCCTCATCATTACACCTCGTCGAGGGCAGAATTAACACCTCTATAAAACATGCAGATGAAGAAGTAGAATGCGAAATAATGAAAGTATAACTCAGAGTGGAATTGTGTAACACTGATAAAAGCAGGATGAAAGAGAAAGAAAAAGAGAAATAAGGAGAGAGAGAGAGAGTGTGTGTGTGTGTGTGTGTATGTGTGAGAGAGAGAGAGAAATGGAAAAGGGGGTGGGGTACACATTCTCATGAACGCGAAAGTAATTAACTCGATGCTTATAATTTGTCTATTGTAAATACGGGAATAGTTAATATAACTTTCAAAAGAGCGCATTTTTACAATGCCTATACCCATGGAAATAGTAATTATAATTAAAACATCACTCCGAAGAAAATAATCAACCCATATTATCCATTTATGAGCAGGGGCCAAATATAAACCTATATCATTGTATAATATACTAATTATCTATTCGGTACTGAATGGAATAGATGCTTACAGCGGAGAATGAATTCGAAGGCCTATTGTAGAAGAATAGTGACATATTTATCCCTCTGTCAAAATTGGTAAAGAGAATTTTAATTCATTTGACATTATAATGCAATCCGATACAATAATTTCATAAATAGCCCGACCTTTCTGATATTCAACCTTCCCCAGTCCCTGAGGGCTAGCATCTCATAATGCAATCCTGATGTATCATTGACAGTGGCGTATCCAGACCTTTGCCTCTGGGGGGGGGGGGGCAAATGATCTATTATACAGCCTTGTATAAGGGGCTTGGTTTGCGGTATGGAAAACAAAAACAAACAAAAATGGGATACAAAACTGGGAATGATGGATGAACGTTTTAAATCCTGAGACAAATGATGACCGAAATTGTGCAGGCTGCCTTTCTTCTATAGTTGGAATCTTTCGGGAGGGGCAAATTGTCTTCCTTGCCCCTCCTTCATGATGGTTGGTTGCTCTGAAAGTAGTGTGAGTGAGATATTCAAGCCGATTTTTATAAATAAAATATTCGTTCTGTATGAGATGTACTACTAAGTAAAATATAAATAATTTGAATCTCGCCAATGGCATACAGTCTATTATAACACAACGATTGGGCGATGTTAAATGCATTGTGGAACTGCCTTTTAAATCCCCACTATACTACTTGTAGCTACTTGCTCCCTCTATATAGAAAATGTCCATAATCGGTGCCTGTTGGTCCCCCATGATCTTCTTTTTTTTAATGTTAATTGAGAGCTGAGTTGATGAGATAGCCCCCTGTCAGTGACCAGGCTGTGTGGTCTAATCCCTTCTGGCCAAACTAATACAGACGGCCTTTAATAAGTTATATTATCAATCCGTTGAAGATTTGATGACTATACCATTACAAGAGGATTTATTTGCATAAGAGTGCATTTTTAGACAATGCTGAGGCTGAAGTCTTTGTTTACTACAAGTCTAGATGTGCTTCAATATAGTATATTGGATATCACTCAATGCTGCTTCTTCACTTCCGCGTTTTTGACATGTTTGGGAGATTTTGTTCTTTCGTAATACTGGGAGCGTGCAACGTTTTTGTGAAAAAGAGGGGCGTTTTGTGAGTCAAAGGAACACAACAATAGAAGAACAAATAAAGGTCTCGAAAGAATAGAAAAAAGTACTTGCAACCTTCCAATTGCCATATTTATTTGAAATGGTAGATATACAGTTACCAACTGAATTATTTATACCTCTTGTAATTTGTAAAGTTGCTGTTTTTTGTGTTTTTCGTATCTCAAGAATAGAAGGTGGACTGGTCATTTTTTTTCACATAATTATACTTGACAATTTACGTAGTTTTTGTGAAGGTATGAATAATTTAGTTGTTGACTGTATTAACTGGCGTTGTTCCTGGCGTGCATAGACTTGTCAGTATTGGGAATACATAATGATTCGTATCAGGACCCGTGATTATTAATACTTAATGAACACTTTGCATTTGATAATTGGTGTTTATGGCAAGAATGTAGAAAGCTTTCGTGCGGTAAATAGCAATCGTTGGTAACAAGGGAATAATAAAGTAGGTTACATGAAATATTCAAATCAATTCTTGAATTAACCGAGTATATTACTGGTTAAATGACTTCTTGATTTAGCTGTTACTACCAGGGTCGCACAAGCATTTTACATTAACTGAATCCCTTTAAAGTTTAAACGTTCCCAATAGACCATTTTAATTGAACACCATTGCATTGTCGGCTTGAGAAAGAAGCGTACCGAAAATCTTTGAACACCATTTGCTCATGATCATCTATTATTTTCTCGGCCATGCCTGGATAGCATTGTTCTTTTTTATTTGCCCACTTATTAACCTCTCTGAACTACTAACAGTGTGGTTATTCATTAGGCTTTGACTGACCTTATAAACTGTGTTTGTTTTAGCCTGGTAATGTATGGCATACAAGATAACAATACGTATTTCGTTTAGTTGTGTATTGTGGTGTATGAAATGCAGACCTTGCGGATATAATGTACAATAATATTGTATAACGATGGGTGAATTTTACCATGGACCTACGAACTTATTGATTTAAAATACATGTGTATCTGTGTATTACAAAAGGGTAAGGTTATATACACCCCGATAAACATATAGACATACATAATATGAGAGAGAGAGAGAGAGAGAGAGAGAGAGAGATGATGAACTATCTGTCCATTGCTGAAAAAATAACAGGTTTGTTGACAATCCCGTGGCTCAATGAACAAATAAGTTGAACTTTGTTATGTTTGTTTTGTGCAGTAGCTCTCTCTATTAAATACGGTTGGTATACCAATCATGTCATACATCATAAGTTCCATAACGTGTAAACAATTCTAAGTAATACACAATTCATCCTATGGTTCAATTGTCCTATTTTACATTTAGAATACTCTTTCTTCTCTTATCTTTCGTCTGTCTGTCTTTGTCTTCCACCTCTCCCATTTCCACTTCTATTTCTCATTATGGAAATGACAAAACAAATGAAAGAAAACAATGAAAAGAAAAGAAATGAAAAGAACGATACATTAAAAAAAAAACACATAACGATAAGCAATAATCTCTCTTTGTTGGTTTGCAACAAGGAAGGAAGCCAAAGTGTAAATCTGTGCTTCGTCAAAATTCCTTCTCTGTGCGAAGTTGCAACAACTGGAATTCCTTACCAGACTCAGCAGTCAGAGCAACAACTGTAAACCAGTTCAAATCCATCCTTGGGAAATATTGGTACAACCACCCCTTAAGTACAGTCCATACCAGAGAGATAGCATTACCTGGAGGGGCAAATAAGTTTATCTTTACGCTTCAACATCAAAGTAAACATCAAAGTAAGTAAGTAAACAAAATTTGATTTGCGGTACGAACAAGACAATATTAAACATTTACGTACATGGCCTATGTATCATTTGAATAAATGAATATAGCATGCAGATGACATTTTTAAATTATGTATACAATGTATGGGAAGAATTAGATTCAAGCACATTGCGTGAATAATTAATACCAATTAAATACGGATGCAATTGCTTTAGATTCGAGAAGTCATATACAATGTAAAAGACATGTAATTTGGATTGGATTTATTTAGAATCAAACATATTGTGAATAAATTAGATGAAATTGAATACGGGTTCGCTTGTTTGAGATTCAAGCACAACTTGTGAATACGTCATATCAAATCAATTCGGATTCAATCGCTTTACATTCAAGCATACTGTGGATTTGATTGCGTTAGATTTGAGTAGATTATACGATAAATCATGTCAAACCATGGACCTACTCCATGGTCAAATCTATAGTACGGGTTACACCGCTTTATGTTTCAGCATCTTGTTGATGATATCAAATACGGATTCACACTAGATACTATAGCAGAATACTGTCTGTGCATAAATCAGATCAAATTTGATTGCTTTAAAGTCGAGCAGACGACTTGGTGATCTTTTGATCGATTGCGGGTATTATCTCTCGATTTATCATCGTAACACAATATTGATGAATCTTGTTTAGTAAATCGGTTATTTCGACACGTTTCTTCATTATATTCAGATAATACTCCTGGAATATAATAGACCATCCTTCAACATATTGTCGTGCCACTTCCCTCCGCCAAACCAATCGAATTTTCAGGCTGATTATGCTGAAATTAATCTGACATTTTGCTCGGGGAACGCAATACCGTCAGATCTACCGTACAAGACTAAATTAGATTTTCTAGAAAACTGGCAGGTAGCGAAACCGAGTGTTAGTCTCCCATGTCAGACGTCTGTCACTTTCATTAACTGGGTTAGGCTTGTGATTTAGCTGCCAATAATATCCCATGAATGTTAAGAAAATTCTGTGTGGAGAAAATGGGGGAAAAATTCAATTTATTGACACTGCCTGCAAACATGGAACGTGCATGCAGCACTCCGATGCCTTTTGTAAA
>JAVYIG010009793.1:0-74813 GCA_035222895.1 Strongylocentrotus droebachiensis | reverse complement strand
TACAAACGGCGCCTCATAATCGCCGAGACCTATCCAAATTATTCCAAGGGCCATGCCAGGGCGCGCAGGATCAAGATGAAATGAGCTATTTCAAGACCACGGCCACGTACGTCACTCAATCTGTAACAAGCTAGCCATGTATTGAAACAGCAATGTTGTTGATATTTTGGGCAGTGAAATAACATCGTTATTTCAAATGGTTCGTGCTAAGAATTAGAAAGCACTGCTTTCGGGGCTTTCGTATCGGCTCTAGATCTGTCAGTCTTGTGAATGACAGCGTCTCTATTCTCTCCAGGCCAGCCGCCCTCGCCTCCCGCGACGGTCATTTCTCCTTCGCGGTGGTGAAAAAAAACAAGCGAGCACATGTTCGGAGCTGAGACAGTGAGAGTGAGACTGAGTGATACAGCCCGATATTGCTGTACACTGCACTACTACTAGACCCTACTACTACTACTTGTTAGTGTGCCTGTACGAGCTTGTGTGCTTTGATGTTGATACAGCCCCTTTCATCTCGTTGATAACAAGAAGGTAGAGTAGCTACTACTACTAGAAATTTCAAAATTTGTTTTTAATAATGTCTGATCGCGCACCCGATGTTGTATGCTAAAATCCTTCCCATAGTCGAGATTGCATGCATTCTTATGCAGTCTACGTGCATTGCGCGACCATGAATATTGGTAGACCGAATTTTCCGTCTCTTTCGTTCGTTAGCCTCTTATTGGGGTAGGGTCGGCCGGCTCTCTCTTTAGAGACGGAAGCCGTCTATACACATTGTCCTTGCTAACGCCACGACCAGTTCTGGTCGTAGCGTTTTGCCCCCAAAATCCCCCAAAAAGTCATTTTACCTCATGCATTGATTATTTAAAATTAGGAGAAGTTTTTACTTCCTCGGTTCCACTTACCAACTTGACTGTATAATCCGTTTAATGGTCCCTTTTAAGGAAATTACGGGTCTAAATTGACAGCCGTGTTGAAAATCTTGCAAGGTGTGTTAAACTCTCGCTGCCGGAGTCATCTAAATCAATCTCATCCCTTCTAGTCTACGCCGAAGGCAAAATGATTATGAAGGAAAAACTGTGATAACGCCATTACGAACGTGTAGATGGCGCACAGTTTTTCCTTCATAATCATTTTTCCTTCGGCGTAGACTAGAAGGGATGAGATTGATTTAGACGACTCCGGCAGCGAGAGTTTAACACACCTTGCAAGATTTTCAACACGGCTGTCAATTTAGACCCGTAATTTCCTTAAAAGGGACCATTAAACGGATTATACAGTCAAGTTGGTAAGTGGAACCGAGGTAGTAAAACCTTCTCCTAATTTTAAATAATCAATGCATGAGGTAAAATGACATTTTGGGGGATTTTGGGGGCAAAACGCTACGACCAGAACTGGTCGTGGCGTTATCAAGGACATGTGTATAGACGGCTTCCGTCTCTAAAGAGAGAGCCGGCCGACCCTACCCCAATAAGAGGCTAACGAACGAAAGAGACGGAAAATTCGGTCTAGAATATTGGTCAATGATTTTATGGAAAAAAGAAAGAAATTTAAACCTTTATTCCTCGTGATCCTGAACTTCTGAAGGTGAAACTCAATAAATGAGGTGTCATATAGCAGAGCTGCCAAGTCTCCCGGATCCTGCGGGAGACTCCCGGATTTTGACCCAATATCCCGTTTTCCCGACCCCATGCAAAAATCTCCCGGATTTCCAGATTTTAAGTTGTATTATTTTCACAAACGACTGTTTCACAAGACTAGCATGTTGAGTTCGTACGTACGTATACAAACAGGTCAACACATGGCAATTCTGTAATATGAATTTTCCTGTTATCCAGTCGTCGAATATAAATTTACCGTGATATCGTACTTTATTTAACAGCGTAATAAATGAGAGTTACGCCGAACGACTGGCGGGCTAGTCTAACAAACCATTGGGAACATGTGATAATGTGAGTGGTGTTTGTGTGATAGCAATTCGCCTGCTTGCTCTGCCGGGCGGCTTCCTCGCCGGCCCCCGTAGCGTCCCGGTACGTTGGTGCCGGTTTCCAATCGGTCGCGTCAGAGCAGCCAGAAGTTGCACTGATACAACAAGCAGACTTTGTCTGCTGCGATCGGCCCAAAAAACTGCACATTTGAACATCAGTTTTTGGATTGATTTGGGGACTTTTGCGATGTGATTTTTAAGTGGATTATCATTTGATACCAACATGGCAGTGTTACTGCAGAGTGGATTTTGAAGCCGACTTTTTTTTTCTGATCTCCTTTGCCGTTGGGAACGCATCGATATAACTTGCATCTTCCGAAGGCGTAAGTCAACTTTGTCCAAAACAAGGCTGTATTTTGTTTGACTATTAAAATATCATCCAGGACAATGTCGAAGTCGAAATATTATCAGAAATATAAAGATGACTACCACTTGGAATGGCCTTGTGTTGGGAAATCTACGAAAGGCGAATACTACGCATTTTGTACAGTTTGCGGCGCAGATATCTCCATCAAGAGTGGGGGAAGAAATGATGTATTTCGCCACATCACATCTGACAAACACAAGCAAACCGCGAAATCAAGGGGCAATACAAAAGGAATACAGAGCTTTTTCAGGTTAGTATGAACAGTTCTTAGATTTGTAAAATCGAGAAATAGTCTACCCCTCCATACCATAGACCTGCGTTCATTTCGTCAGTAGTTGGGGACCTCATTAATCTCCCTAAAAATTTGACTTACTCATAAAACCAGAGATCCTGAACAAAAACTTGAGAATAGACAAGAAATGGTCTGCAATTTCAAAGATGGAGGATGGCAATGGCTCAAAGAAATACACACTTCTGAGCAAAGTGATGAAATCTTTGCTTGTGATACCACATTCCAATGCTTCATGTGAAAGAGTTTTTAGCATTGTTAGGAAGAACAAAACTGATTTCAGGGGATCAATGAATTTGAAAACACTTCAAGCACTCCTAACAGAGAAAATTGCCAACACAGATGTCCCATGCTACCAAAGGGAGTATAGCAAGGACCTCCTTAGCAAACTCAAGCAAGCAACCTACCAGTCACTTCAAGGAAAACCCTCAAGCACACCCCAGTCCTTGCCTTCCACAAGTACATCCCCCATTTCACAATAGAGGTAACAGGAGTTCATAGTCTGAAATATGATGTGAAGTTCATATGTTATCAATTGTATGCAAATAAAATGTGCCATATCAAAGCCTTCCATTTTGAGAAATCATTGAAAAAATGTGTTCTAAAAGGGTTTCAAAGAGGCTTAAAACCAAGAGCTTTTGGGGGGCCTGCCCCCTGCCCCCCCCCCACCAGGGGCACTAAAAGGCCATTCTTGGTTCCCGCCAACATGAAGTCGTTCGATGCTGCTCTCTCAGAAATCTCCCTGATTACCCAAATCAAATGTTGGCAGCTCTGCATATAGATCTATGAAAGAGCAGGTTTTTCTCCATATTCCCATAGGGGGGCCACCCCCAAAATTGTGAAAAAAACTGATTGAAATGTTGTTTGCATCCTAGCTAGGCACATTCATGGGGCACTAGAGGGCGCTTTGCGCCCGTACGAAAATCTGAATGGCCTTGCTGCGGTGGGTCGGCAATAATCAGCCCAAAACGTGGATATGGGAGGGTGGAAGGATCTTTTTTATAATGTTATCCGTTCTTACCCTTAACCATCCTATGTTTAATCTTTGTAGAAATAACATGCGAGTATGATAAGAGAAACATCGGGACCATTACTGAAGTAACTTTTTAAATATTAGCCTAGAAATGACCACCAAACGGAAAAAAATTGACATTTTTTCCCGACAAATCTTCATAAAATCTGAGTTATAGACAAGTCACATCTAGGTACACTAATACAAATACGATTTTCTGAAAATTCAGGTATGATTTTTTAAGTTTCTTTCAAGTATATTTCTGCGCATTGCAGCGCCAATATTCTTCACTGCTTCAAAATCACCCTTGAATTTTTTTTTTGCAACGAATTTGATACGAGGTCAGCGAGTGTTCCCCGCTCCTTGCGTGTTGAAAGTTTGGTAATACATAGTTAAGTTTGCATTGACTCGCGCACAAAAAATGGTTGAAAACAAAATGTCAAATGAAGAAATAAACAAGCTTTTATATAGTTATTAGAGTTCTACCGAGGTTTCTTTGTCAATTTAATTTATTATATAGTCTCAATTAGAATTCAGAATTATCTCACTGAAAAGTTAAGAAACCGACGATGTTCTCGATCGTAGTTATTTTCATTTTGCCAGCAGCCGATCTAGCGTTGTTTGGGCAAAAAGCTAGGCCGCTGCCTTCCCACCGCGAACCTTTCCGAGTCCCGCTAAAATGGCGCTCTGCGGAGCTCCGAAGCTGCGTTGGTATCGCTGCAAACTCTCAGCCGGCTAGCTCCCCACGACGGACCATTCGCGGTATGGCGAGAGTGTGTGCACTGTGTGAGGTATGATTTTGGATTCGAGAACGCACGTAATGCAACCGTGCGCGTCATTTTCAGCTGTCGAATGTATACGACCAATTTTACATGTACGATTTTTAGTACAGATACTTGGTCAGTTTTCTTCTTATATCTTTGGTTTTACAACATTTAAAAATATAATTTCTTCAAATTTGCTCCTGACTCGGTTCAGACTAATCGCCATGAATTTGCCTATCCTAGCCTCAAAATTTGCCACTTTCCTGAACCGCGCTCCCCCGGGCTTATGTCCGGCTAGCGGCTAGACGTATGGAAATTATCTATGCACTTATTTTTTCGCTAGCCCCAAGAGATCACTCGCCCCAACAGTTTGAAAATACCCTCCCCCCTATTTGTCAGGGGCGTAGCCGGGGGGTGGGGCGGTCGCCCCCCAAAAAAACGCTGGCCGAAAAGAAAAAAAAGAGAGAGAAAGAAGAAAGGAAGAGGACGTAGGAAGAAAAAGAATTAAGAGTCGAGAACGGTACAACGAATCGCCTTCTTTCTCTAATAATTTAATGAAACATCAAAGCTTCAGGGCTTCATGCGGGAGGGGGGCAAACTGAATTCAGACGATGATTAAGAGTCGAGAACGGTACAACGAATCGCCGCCTTTCTCTAGTAATCTAATGAAGTGTCAAAGCTTTCGCGCGAGAGGGGGGAAACTCCCCCCTCCCTGCAGGCCTGCACCCACCCCCCTAGGATGCGCGCTATGTAAGCGATTCGCACGGTTCGCATACTCACTACCTGGTTACGCGCTTGCTATTTGTTGGATCAGCTAATTATTAGGGGGTGTGCGCTCCGCTCGGTCCAAACCATGGTTACATCGCGTAACAACTGCACATAAATATGCATTCGGATCACATTCGGATCGCGTACGAATCAAACCTAGAAGTCAATGCACGTTATATGGTATGGCTAGCAGATCGGGCTCCGAACTAGGAAGTGAGTACCGAAACACGTTATAGTCAATGCGATATCGCGGAGACAACGTGGTCAGGTTTTGCGCATTCAGCTTAGCAACATGCGTATGCTATGCATACTCATTAGGGCTGCGACGAGTAGTTCGCTCGAGTACCTGCACGGTTGACAACTACTCGAGTACGATTTCTCGTACTCGAATATTCGGCCGCAAAAAAAAAAAAAAAATCCCAGGCAGACGGTTACCCGTGCCAGGGAGAGCGGGTCGCTGGCATGGTTTCGTCGGTAAAAACTCACCACTCAGAAACTGGGACCAAATGTCCAGATTTCTTTTTGGACTTGGAGGAAAATGGATTATTCTGCCATCTTTGGATTTTAAAACGGCATTTTTTACTTTTATTATTATTATTAAATCGGCGCCTTCAACTGCAACTCGAGGTAAAATTGCTAGCATTTTCGGCGATGGACTTGGGATACTGCTCCAGTGGTATGGTGGTGGCAAAAAAAAATAAAAAAAATAATAAAAAATCTTGGCGTCCGGATATTCGAGTATTCGCTTGTAAGCCTGGGAGTGTACTCGGGTACCTAATAACACTGTTGTGCACAGCCTTAATACGCATGCATATTGCGCGATTGAGCAGCTGCTAGCGGCTTTGCTAAATTTAGCAAAACAACACAACTCTGCGTTTACGTCTTTTTTGTCGAGTCCGACCAAAATGCTATGAATATTGCAGAGTTTTGGAGGGGCTTTATCTGTTAAAAGAAACATGTGTATATTATTATTATTACAACAACAAAAAAATGATGAAAAACGATCCCAAATTGAACATTGAAAAATCGTCCAGACAATATTATAATTTAGGCGCTT
The DNA here is from genome assembly GCA_035222895.1 of Strongylocentrotus droebachiensis. Taxonomy (NCBI): domain Eukaryota; kingdom Metazoa; phylum Echinodermata; class Echinoidea; order Camarodonta; family Strongylocentrotidae; genus Strongylocentrotus; species Strongylocentrotus droebachiensis. The sequence goes on along the minus strand of JAVYIG010009793.1, from coordinate 68,572 downwards.
ATTCAGAATCATATCCATACTTTACCTGTAACTCTGGCGTGGAGATACCCTACTAAAACATACCATAAATCATCTAAATCTTCATCAATTGTTCAAATGATGGTCATTATTTAAAGTCGTTATTAGGCCTGAGTCATGTCGGGATTTTCATAAACCGGGTCCCGACGGCCTTGCACCGATCGGGACCCGGTGTCCCGAAATCAGCTCGCAGGATTTGTCACTTGCCTCTATAAAAAGCGCATATCATCAGTATGTCCCTTAAAAGTGACCTTTTTTATCAGTCAAATAAATCAACACATGCATACCTCGGCACAGATCGGTATATTCTTCCATTTGACATTATTTTTTATCCATGATTGGCGATGTTTAGTGCCATTATCGTGCCTCTAAAAGAAAAAAAACTGGAGCAAAAATAGAAAGACAACGATCGAGCCGCCATTTTCATTCATGCAGGTTGAATAAATCGGGTCAGAAAACATTAATGTTTGAATAATAAAACGGCTTTCTAAAAAGTATTCCTTTACAACATACCGATCAAATAATTTTTAAAAACAAAATAGATATTTTTTCTTTGATTTTGAACACTGCATGCTTCTTTTAAAAGCTGAAAATTACTTGGTAATCACAAGAAGTTTCGATACGGATAGCTGTTGCAAGGCAAGTTCAGACTAGTCTCGGAAAAATGCGCAGTGCTCCTTGTTAGCTGTAATGCGTGCCAGAACGAACCCAAACAAAGACGTGATCGTAACGAGAAAAAAATCATTAAAAACTACGAGAGCACAATTGGAAAGACAACTACTGCTCAAAATTACAATAATCAGATAAATAACTTGGACAAAGAATTCAATAATCGCCCAAGAAATGCCAAAGAAATTGTGATAATCGAGGAGTAACTGGGTACATTTTTATCGCAAGGGGCTTGCTGCAAATACTTGAATCCTTTGTTATACTGCTTTTTACCGCAGAGGGCGTTATTTGGTTTCTAGCCTCGTGTTAGAACACGAGGCTAGAAACCAAATAACGTGTAATTCGGACATATCAGCAGGCCCATTCCGATAATGATTGTACCTAAAGTAGCTCCTTAAATATCACTATTTCTGTGGCTTTTCTTGGACAACTATTGTATTATTCCTCCAAGTTATGTATCTGCTTACGATAATTTTGAGTAGTTGTCTTTCCAATTGTGCTCTCGTAGTTTTTAATGATTTTTTCTCGCTACGATCACGTCTTTGTTTGGGTTCGTTCTGAAACGGATTACAGCTAACTACGAGGAGCACTGCGCATTTTTCCGCGACTAGTCTGAACTTGCCTCGCAACAGCTATCCGTATCGAAACTTCTTGTGATTACCAAGTAATTTTCAGCTTTTAAAAGAAGCATATGCGGTGTTCAAAATCAAAGAAATAATATCCATTTTGTCTTTTAAAAATTATTCGATCGGTATGTTGTAAAGAAGTACTTTTTAGAAAGCCGTTTTATTATTCAAACATTAATGTTTCTTTCAACCTGATTTATTACTCCTGCCGAGCTAGAGACCCGGCCAGTACAGTAGCTAGCTAGCAGCTGGCAACAACATCAACCCCATGGGGCGAACTGCTTTGCAACCCATATTTATATCAGCAGTTCGGATTGATTCAGGATGAGCTAGAATATGATTGGTAACAATTAAATACTTAAGTTTCAAGGTGGAATGATTTTAGTGTTGTGCAAAACTGCAATTTCTTCCATATTTCATTATTTTTTTCGGAGCGTCGGTTCTCAAAAAACGAAACCGGGACCCGACGGCAACGGTCGGGTCCCGGTGTGATCGACCGTACCGACTCAAGCCTAGTCGTTATGTTTCTTACCCTGTTTCGTGTCAAGTTTCTTATCTTTTTTTAAATATTTCCCCCCAAAACGAAGACATAATAGACTTTCTCACAGGTTTCATGGCAAACTGATGCACAATACAATTGCATACCGTAAAGCGTACCGATGGTGGGGTGTAGGAGCGCACGCGTGCATGAAGTTAGCGACCGTAATGATGAATTACTCGCATGAATCTAATGAGGATCTGAGATTACAGTCGCTATCTTCAGTCATGCCAGCACCCCACCGTCAGCCATTACCAAAAAAAATACTTTGTGAACACTGAATTTCCTGCTTTTGACTCGCATCAAAAGTGTAATTGAAATGGGAACATTGTATCACCCACAGGGCAACGTGATGAACCTACAAGGCTCAGGCAAGATGAGAAACTTCTTGGACCTCACGACTCTCTACTGTTGCCATACTTTGGAGGACATAGGAGGAAATTCTCTGGTTCAAGGAAGGCATGGTGCTGGCTGAGCTGTGACTCAATCATGATGTGGAGATGGAGTTGTCTAGCGTTTCTCATTACAGATCCACAGGTATGTTTAAAGATCTTTGGATGTAGCGATTGCTTCTCAATTCATTCTCATATCTGTTAAGATATTCTTAGATGCACTACATGTAGAACAGTATCATTAATCGCTACACTGGATGAGGTTGCGAATTCATTCCATTTTACTTGGAGTGAAAGTTTTGGAATTAATAGAGTTAACACCCTTCTGGCTCTCAATAATAGGCAGACCACAAGTTGATAGGTACCCATAGACGTGCTGGAAAACAATTCATGAATATATGAATTGAATTTTTTCATAAATCTAACTCCATACATTTTTCCTTGTCCTTCCACAGATTCTGTATTGTACAAGTCCAAAGAGAGCACTCACTCCTGGACATTCCTGCATCATTCAGAGTCCAGAATCTACTGCTAGCTCTCTGATCTCTAGTGCACTGTCTTCATGGATACTCCAGCAAATCCTTGTCACGTATCTTTGTTGTAAGTTTTTGATAAACTTTTCGTAAACCATGCGATATTAAACAAAATATGCATGGTCATCAGAGTACTCCTACTCGAAGCACAAGATATGTTGATACATGTATGTCTGGTTGGCTGAAAACCTTACAAAATTATATTTTCTCATCATCTAGAACAGGCCTTCTCAACTGGCGGCGCGCGCGCCACTCGTGGCGCTTGCGGTCAGTCAGAGTGGCGCGCGGCTGTTCCAAAAATAAAAATAAATAAATACAAATTAAAAAATAAAATTCAAGAAAGAAAAAATAAAAAAATAATATTTTAAAATAAAAAAAACTCAGCAAAATCAAAAAGTTGCACTCGAAGTTGAGCCCAAAATGTAAGCAAGCCATTTTGTTTGTTTGATTTTCACTTCATTTTGACATTTTCCGTGTTTATTGCACCAAAATAACTACATATAAATTAACTTCCAGTGTAGATTTTAGCCAGGAATTGTACTAATTATTTCACATCAATATGAAATTATGATTAATGTTTTATGGAACAAAAGGGTGTTAAAATTACGACATCTGGGCCTTAAAAAAGCCCTAAAATCCACTAGCTTCCGGGGGCTTTGCCCCCTGGACCCGCTATCGGCTCGGTCGCTACGCTCCCTCGAAACACAGTCACCAAACATACAGATTGGCACTTCAACCTCAATAAATTTTTGTTTTGGCGCTTCTAAGAAACTAGTTGAGAAGGCCTGATCTAGAATGATGAGTTCCCTCTGTGCATTGAGGAGAGGAAATAATGGTGTGAAGCAGGTCAAAAGATTTGCTTCCATTGGGTGTTGTAATGAAACCATTAAATTGGCATTTTTAGTGATATTTTTAATTTTATTACCCTGCTTCTTTTAAAATGAATTAAAAAAATCTTTTTGTACATTACTGAGCAAATTGTGTTGCTTTTTTGGATGTTTCAACATCTTGAACGATATGTTTTGTCACGTAACCACAATGCAAGAGATAATGCATAATAAAACAGTTTCATTTCTCATATGTTGGCCTTGAGTTTGACATTTACCTTTTTTTTGTATGTTCGTTTTGCTTTCACAGCCCTTGAGAAACCGACTGATTCATAGCAGAAAATTGACACCCATCACATCATTTACAGGAAGATGGTCACAAGAACTGCTTCACAAACACTTTCAGTCTTCAAGAACAGTACATCATCAAAGTACAGCAGGTAATTTGAACATTTGAACTTGAATTTGGCCAGCAGAGGATCACAACTATTCAAGGGATGCAGAGAACATTGGCAATGGCAGCAGGGCAGAGCATCCATTGGCACTCCTCACATTGTTTCCAGAAGAGAGATCACAAGAGAGGTTTGGCTGTCTTGTTTGTATCATGGCCATGACTGATGGTTGTGAAGTTGTGTCGATGAGTCTGTGTCTGCATTTTCAAATCATATGTAGAAACTTCTGCATTGTATAGGTATATAGGTATTCTATTCTATTCTTCATTGTGTTGTAGGGTGCAACTAAGGTCTAGTGTGTCTGCTAGATTTAATTGAAATTTTGGGGGTTTGTTTTCTGATCTTTATAGCGGTAAAATGGTTACTGGTATGTTTTGATCCATCATTGATAATCTAAAACATTGCTCAGAAAAATGAAATATTTGAGCATATAGATATTCCTCAAAAATGCAAAGAATTACAAGAGAATTTCTTTCTTTAGAGAGTGACTCTATATAGAGAGTGACTCGATAATGAAAAATGATAACTGTTGATTAGAATATTAGCTTAAATTGTAAAATGATTGTCTATGCATCTAAATATACGTTCCTAAAATATTCAGCCCCAAAATAATGGCGTATTCATATTGTTGGTGAACCTCAAGAGAGTGGTTATCTGATATTGCTTCTGCGACGTTTGTTCTGGGCTCTATTATGTTTACTTGGGCTGCAATTTCATTTTAAATGGTGGTTTTAACATAGTGTTGGAACCAGGTTAGAGGTCAAGAATTTGGAATGTGTTTAAAATCCAGAAAGGCAAAAGTATTCTTGTGAGATATAGGATTCACCAAGGAGGGCAAACATTATTGCCCCATTACCCCCACTCATTCCGTAAAGATCCCCCCCCCCAACAAAAAAAAAGGGCGAAATTGATAATGGTTTTAATATAATTGAATTGAAAGTGTTTCTTTACAAAATTTGGTATAAATATCAAAGAGATGAAGAGTTTTACCAACTGGATTATACCTAGCTGTAGAAATCCTGATAAGTTTTTCTTTCCATGATTCTGGTTTGTGCGTTTGTCTTTGTATGATTCCAGTGTGTTTGTGTATGACCATGTGATATGATCTGATTACTGTTGTTGTTTTGGTTTATAGGCATTTACCATTTAGGAGTGAATATCTAAGCCTCTTCTGTTAGGATTTTTTTCCTTTCAAATTAGATTTACTTTTTTAAATATAGATTTACTTTTTTAAATATATAGATTAGGATAAATTAGATTCTTAAAAGTTGAACTCTTTTTTAAAAAAGTTAAAGTGTTCAGTGGCTGGTGAGCAAAAGGCCTATCGGCTGTATTGGACGTCCACTATTAAGTCTAGGCGACTCCACCGCATTTCTTCAAGATCATATACATGAAGATTCTAAACGTTAATATAGGCAGTTCTCTCTTCTCTTCTTGAGTACTTTTCTACTTTTTTTCTTCTTTCCCTCTTCTTCTTCTTCATGTATCACTCACTATAAAAGCGAAACATCTTGAGCTTGAATAATTATGTGCGGTGCAAGGTGGTTAGTATGGGTACAGGTGTACCCTTTTAGTTCTAGATACGAAGTTGACCAGAGTCTGTTGGTGGTTATTGTCTGTGGAATTCAGGAGTATTGGGATTGCTATTTTTGTTTCCATGCCAAATTCTTTAGCATGGCTCTCTATAAGGAAGAGAGAGCACTTGCATAAGAAATGGCTAACTGTTTCTTTTTCCGTGCTCAGAGTATGAACAATATCCAGTCTCATGTTCATTTAACCCTAAGTTCCCCATTCTTACCAGCTAGTCTTACTCAAAGCCTAGACCTATTGAATAAGATCTAAATGGACAAACAAATTTCTGCTCTTTTTTAAACCTAGATACCAAAAAATGAGATCTTCTGCAGACTTATTAAAAGACTTATCAGCGAACTAGACCATGTTGCTTGAATTGTTTTTTTAAAGTCTACTGTCTCTGGGTTCGGTTGTGTGCATTTGGGGATATTTATATGCCCAGCCATGCTAAGTAGACATTTTGATGGAGACAAACTCGCTTGTACGCAGATATATTTTTAGGCAAGTTGGGCAAGTAATCGCAGTACCATGCCAAAAGATCTGATTTTATATTATTTTTATGCATGGGATGGCATGTTGTAGACTACTGGCCTTAGCCACTGTTTTCGACCGCTCTAGAACTGGTGTTGTCTTCAATTGGGGAAAAAACTCTGTTAAATCCATCCTTCAAGAAGCGGCATCTTCTTTCTACGTTCCATCAATAGTTTTAAATATCTTTTTGTTTATCTCTTGGAGGTGAGCAGATGAGGTCTTTCTGAAGTTGAAATTGAAGTTTATTAACAACAACAAAATGTATGTACATCATAAAACGAAGTATGCAAGGCAAAACAATAAAATAAACAAACTGTACATAATGTACAAAACAATGAATTACTGCTTAAGCTTAATTAACGCTTACATAAAACACATTTATACAAAAGTTCAAGTTGTTGCTAAAAGATCAGTCGAGATCGGTTTTCTCTGTTCACTATATATCAATAGTGTATCTTTGCATTACTATAGCATTATACTAGTTCTTACAATTATATTGTATACATTCAAAATACAAAACATTACTAACTGCTAACATAAGCTTTCTGCTCCACAAGATACAGCAAATTCTAGTTCTCTCCAAAATCAAGGCAGTAAACCACCCACTCGTGGGGGACATCCTTGGTCAGAGCCTGAAATTGCTGACCTGCCACTTAGCACTACCCAGATATTTTGCAAATAGTTCAAGTCTGATAATGAGGGCGTTGACAGTATCTTCCACAGTCCCATTTTTTTCTACGAGTGCCATTTGTTTCCCCTTCTCAACTTTTGCCATCGTCCACTCCCTCATTTAGATGTTCCTTGCCGTGACTGTTGAGGAGCGTCCGAAACACATCTCTTAAACCCTTCGTTCCACACTGCTTGCAGATCCTGTCAATGCAGGGTCTCTTCACCATGAACATGATGGACAAAGAAAGAGGACAAAATATACAGTTCCTCAGGTAGACAAAGGAACATCCCTTCACTGCTATTATGTAAAAATGTGTAGAACAGGTGAATATGCATGTGACACCTGGTCTACACATTTTTACATAATAGCAGTGAAGGGATGTTCCTTTGTCTACCTGAGAAACTGTATATTTTGTCCTCTTTCTTTGTCCATCATGTTCATAGTGCATCATGTTCATAGTGCTTGGGAGCGCTTCCTTGCTGGGGACATAGTGTAACATTCAGTGCATCATATTTGTTTCTAATGGTGTTCTTCTGTCCAACTTGCATGCACTTTGCAGTCAATGACTGCACAAGGAAATTTACATTTACACAATATTCGCAAAGGCACTGCAGTAGGCTAGTGGCAGCCATGGGTTTGATATTTTAGCTATCCTGCCATAATAGAACATCACAAAAAACCTGCAAAAAACAAACGAAGAATAATCGATGCCCACATAACCATCCGAACCAACAAAAAAATCAACAACAACAACATACAAACCTCAATGCATGATTGTTGGGTTGAACATAGCGCTTGGTCACGGACCAACACCACTGTGACCACAACAGTGTCATTCACGACCATATTTACGTTCTCTGCCACTGACCCCAACGAAGTTAAGCCTAGCGATCCTTCCATGTTTGTGTCTTTCAGCATCAGGCGACGCCTCTTGAAGGTGGGTGTCGACACCAAAGATACAATCTACAAATATATTACAAAACATGAAACAAAGCATTAAAAATAAAAAACATGGAAAACAAACAAATTCACCCAGAATTCTATATTTCAGTGACTCTGGCATATGTTGTGGTATGCATCCAACGTACTGTCCGAAACCTACACTTAAATATACACCCCAACAATCATACACAAAACAGAAAAAACAAAATAAATACCTTGGATTCCTTCGTTAAGGACAGGTTTCGACCCTTCATGGTGCCCTTGGCGAGCATAACCTTCTTCCTTAATGGCAACGCCAAGAGATCTTTGGCCACCTGCTCTTCGGGAAAGTGGCAATAAACGGCCACTGGCTCCGACTCCCCCGACTCCAACACGAGCCCAAACACATGCGGCTCCTTGCCTCGTGGTCTTCGTATTTCAAATTGTTCCACAACACAAACCTTGAAAATAACAGGCATGATGGATGGAAAACACACGGCACTCAACTTAAAAATAAATAACTCTAACAAAAGTAAATACCTTGGATTCCTTCGTTAAGGACAGGTTTCGACCCTTCATGGTGCCCTTGCTAGCATAACCTTCTTCCTTAATGGCAACGCCAAGAGATCTTTGGCCACCTGCTCTTCGGGAAAGTGGCAATAAACGGCCACTGGCTCCGACTCCCCCGACTCCAACACGAGCCCAAACACATGCGGCTCCATGCCTCGTGGTCTTCGTATTTCAAATTGTTCCACAACACAAACCTTGAAAATAACAGGCATGATGGATGGAAAACACACGGCACTCAACTTAAAAATAAATAACTCTAACAAAAGTAAATACCTTGGATTCCTTCGTTAAGGACAGGTTTCGACCCTTCATGGTGCCCTTAGCGAGCTTAACCTTCTTCCTTAATGGCAACGCCAAGAGATCTTTGGCCACCTGCTCTTCGGGAAAGTGGCAATAAACTGCCACTGGCTCCGATTCCCCCGACTCCAACACGAGCCCAAACACATGCGGCTCCATGCCTCGTGGTCTTCGTATTTCAAATTGTTCCACAACACAAACCTTGAAAATACCAGGCATGATGGATGGAAAACACACGGCACTCAACTTAAAAATAAATAACTCAGATGAACACCTGGATATGTCTCCATTCTGGTCAATGTGGTTTGTGTGGCAGACACACTACTGCGAACTGCAGAAATGAGGAGGTTGTCTCTCTGGAATACAACGGCAACTCAGCTGCAACTTCTACAATGTCTCTGTACAAGGCCATATGGAAAACAAAATAAGGTGCTGTAAGCCGTTTGAGGTACCCCTTCATCTGGGCAGCATCACTAGGTGGAATATATCTCTGCCCAGAGGCATACTCATTACACTGAGTAACAATGGCATGGTAGTCAGTTGCCAGGCATCACAACCCTCTACGCCGATGATGTAGCCACTGAGTGCCCTGGGACAGGCTTGGCTTCAGTAGATCTTGTTCCAAAGCTGTGGCTACTGCATGCAGCTCCCCCCACTTCTTTGGAGGTCTTCGATACAGGTAGTACAGCTGCATCATCATGCCATCAATCTGGATATGAACATGCCTTTCGTGTTCAATCTTATTACTTTGAGTTTGAGTTTCTGTTCTTTAAAACGTTGCTCTCGCGCAAGTTGAAATTTCTTCTAGTGATTTCAGGACTTTTCCAATTTCTTCAATTTCACCCATTCACTCATCTGGGGAAATCCAGGTCCCTGGTCTGTCATAGTGCTTTTGAATGAGCAGTTTAGCTTGTTGTAGATGGCGTCTGTGTTCTCACCTGTTAATAGCACTTCTGCAAACTCTCTCAATCTACCCTTGAAAGCCTCCATCGTTCCTTCTGTATTTCCTTTGGCCATTTCAGTCAAGCACATGGTGCGGGTTGAACCATCGAGCAAAGTGACTTGAAAACCCAGATACTTTTTAAATTTTTCTATCAGCATTTTCATTTCATTAGCTGCACATTCAGTTGCTTTTAAAATTGCTCTGCATTTACTCAGTTCTTTGACTGTCAGTTCCATCTTCTTTGCCTGTAATTTTGCATCTTTTAGCTCTTCAATCTTCTCATCTCTCTCTAACTTTGAGCCTCCATTTTTCGCTTTTGATTGTCGTCATCCTGTTTTTGTATTTCTGAAGTACAGCTGGAGCTCTCGATCTAGCTTCAGTCATAAGCTCTGTCCTTCTTGCCTCTTCTAAGCTATGTATCCACCCTACAGTCTTGTTATTTGTCCACATGATGAGTGTTTCTGAGCTTATCACTCTTGCTGATGGCTTCTGTCTGACTAACATGTCAAAAATTGCGTAATCTCGCTTTCCTATAAGTTGGTTGACGGGTTTATAGAGTCTAGGTAGCTAAGTTGAATTACTTACCTCCAAAAGTAGTTTCTGAGCTCTGTAGTACCCGTCGGTTTCAACCTCTATCGAGTCATCGTCTGAAGAATTCTCATCCCTTTTGCTCCGTTTACTTCTGAAGAATGTTGTAGGCCTACCCTTCTTGTTTTTCTTTGAGTTTTCGAGCTTGGAGTTCGAGTTAGATTCGGAAGTCCCGGCACTGTTGGCCTTCACATCTGCAGGGCTCCACCGCACCATGTAACATTTGTCCTCGTGGTGGCTCTCCCTGTCAAAGTTCTTTATTTCGCTGATATTGACGACAGCCATCTCTCCATCCACTCTAAACTTCACATAAGCGAAGTTGTTGCAAACTTATTGGGCGAGCGAGGTAGAACATGCCAATACCTTGATAATGCCTTGTCTATGTCTGCCAGTCCCCTTGACATCACTTGATTGTGGAGAATTGTCTCTCTACCTGTGCTGTGGCAGTAGGGAGGAGAAGTAAGATCCGTAGAAGATGGCCAGTATTGAGATAAAATTGTGCCTTATGGCAGAGGATCCTAGACCACAGATCTTGAAGGTCATCTTTGAGGAAGTGGTGTTTGATGACCTCTTGAAGCTTCATCTATTTCACTGACACAAGTGTTGAGTTACAGCCCTTTTCCCTTAGGAGGGGAGTATTCCTCAAGATTAGTAACACTCTCCATGCCAAATTCTTGGAATGCATCTGGATCATCAGGAAAGTTGGTTACATTAAAAATATCTGATAGTAGTAGTAGTAGAATGGTTTTATTAGAACCCCCGAGAGCTAAATTACATTGCAAGTTTTACAAGCTCAATTTTAAAAAGCATTTCAACAAAACTTAGATATACAATACAAGTACAAATAATACACAGTAAAATAGATCAAAACGTATTACATATTCCATACTTGCAAACAAAGTGATGGTACAAAGGAAAATGAAGAGCTAAGAAAATTTTGTGTCTGCACAGCCTGGCGATCACACATAAACAAGTGAGCCAGAATAATGCCTGAATGATGGGATTCTGCCAGAAGTCAGCAAAACTGACATCAAGGAAATGAATCATGGTTTGGGTGATCTTCTTCTTCACACTTTCAAAGGCATGAAGAGGCCTAGCATCAATGTCCATGCCACAGAAGGTGACATGGGGTTCATTACTTTCTCTTGCTCTGCCTGCAGCAGCATGAACATGCCTTAGATGAACACCTGGATGTGCCTCCATTCTGGTCAATGTGGCTTGTGTGGCAGACACACTACTGCGAACTGCAGAAATGAGCAGGTTGTCTCTCTGAAATACAAGGGACAGCTCAGCTGCAACTTCTACAATGTCTCTGTACAAGGCCATATGGGAAACAAAATTAGGTGCTGTAAAAGCAGTTTGAGGTACCCCTTCATCTGGGCAGCATCACTAGGTGGGATATCTCTTTTCTGCCCAGAGGCATACGCATTTCACTGAGTTACAAATATGGCGATGGAAAGTCGTGCATCGCTATGTATATTTTTATGTTCGTTTGTACTCTCATACCCAGAGAGGGGGTCAATCAAATTCTACAAATTCTACCTGTGACATTTGGCTCGAAGGGAGAGCTAGGTATCCAGCCTCCTCTTCTGGCCCCGGAATACCCTCAACACTCTCCTCCACCATTGCCTCAAGCACAGCCTCATGCTTTTCATTGAATTCAACCGGTGGTCCACCTCCTAATGATCCAAAGTCAAAGAAATGTTAACTTCTTACAATAAATTTTACGAAATATTAATATCCATCGTAATTTTGTTTTCCATAACAGTTAAAGAGAGATCTTGGATTAGGTCGTGATGGTTAAATAACCTATACCAAAGTAAAATAAGTTGTGATTTGCGGTTTAGTGGTGGTTATTTTACCCGACTGCCACCGACTTCTTCATCATGTTCAGACGGGACTTCATCATGTTCAAGCGGGACTTCTGCTGACTCTACGGATACCGGGTCTGTAATGAAATAAAGTTGATTAAATTAATTGATAATTTGTCTAATACTTTTAAATGTCATTCATGGAATTTTTGCATCATACAATAATGGGAATATATATACTTTTAATTTAATATTCTACTTTAATTGAATGATATTTTTGTTCATGGACGACATATAATTGTTATAAAGAGGTACTTCTCATCATATGTAACAAGAATTCCACTTTCCATACCTGGCTCTCCTTCTTTTCCACCGACTTCTTTATCATGTTCAGACGGGACTTCATCATGTTCAGGCGGGACTTCTGCTGACTCTCCGGATACCGTTTCTGTAACGAAATAAAGTTGATTAAATTAATCGATAATAACTCCTATGCTGTTAAATGTTAGTCATGGAATAAATTGCATTTTAAAATGATGGCAAAAATTATATAGTAACTTTTTTGAAAATCAGAAAAAATTGTTCACTTCGACTTTCAACTGATGATATATTTCATTCTCCATGTTCACGAGTCCTGGTAAAGAGCTTGATCACCTTTTGAGCTGCAGATTTCTTACAATCATTTTTTGGTCTATGTCTGTACGGCTATATACATACCTGGCACGGCGCGCGCTTCCTATTGACTTTGATTGACCTTGATTGACCGAAAACTACCTCCGAAACAGTGAAAATGGAAATGAATATTGTCATGGCAATTCATAAAAAAAATTCTTGGATTCTTTTTTTGTTTAAATAATAATAGTATTTGCTTCATGATTTGAACAAGAAATGATAATAAATAGGAAGAAAAGAGTCTAAACAAAAGGATTTTGTCGTAAGTGGCCCAAAAAACCCCTCCTCTCCACGCAGGAGTTACGGGTAAAATTTTGGATAGGTTTCTAGAGTCTAGGTAGCTGCCGGTAAGTTGAATTACTTACCTCCAAAAAATAGTATCTGAGCTCTGTAGTACTCGTTGGTTTCAACCTCCATCGTGTCATCGTCTGAAGAATTCTCATCCCTTTTGCTCCGTTTACTTCTGAAGAATGTTGTAGGCCTACCCTTCTTGTTTTTCTTTGAGTTTTCGAGCTTGGAGTTGGAGTTGGATTCGGAAGTCCCGGCACTGTTGGCCTTCACATCTGCAGGGCTCCACCGCACCATGTGACATTTGTCCTCGTGGTGGCTCTCCCTGTCAAAGTTCTTTATTTCGCTGATATTGACGACAGCCGTCTCTCCATCCACTCTAAACTTCACATAAGCAAAGTTGTTGCAAACTTCTTGGGCCAGCGAGGTATAACAAGCCAATACCTTGATAATGCCTTGTCTATGTCTGCCAGTCCCCTTGACATCACTTGATTGTGGAGAATTGTCTCTCTACCTGTGCTGTGGCAGAAGGGAGGAAAAGTAAGATCCGTAGAAGATGGCCAATATTGGGATTAAACTTGTGCCTTACAAGTGGCAGAGGATCCTAGACCACATATCTTGAAGGTCATCTTTGAGGAAGTGGTGTTCGATGACCTCTTTAATAAGCCACAAGGAGGAGATTATCTGATTTTGGAGTCATAGGTTCAAAGGTGACATGGGTTGTAAATGGTTATCTTTTGTGTGAATTTTGGTCTTATGGGGGTAAAATTGTCAACAATTCTGAAAAAGACATGTGTACCAAATCACAATACTGATTTATCACACACCAGGTCATTTGAACAACAACAATGACTGAAAAGAGACTAACAAATTACCTATGGGCAAACTGCACATCTGGACAAATCGCCCTGTCTGCTGCCTTCACAAGGTAGTCTTCCTTGTGCTTGAGTAAGAGCTCATATTTGAGCATCTCCACTGCTTGGGTTGGACCATGTTCTCTTTTGAAAAGTTCTGTCAACCTCTGTTTGGTGTCTTTGGAAACATCCCTGTATTTGAGTGCATCTGTACACATCACAGGGTGATTGTGAGTGGATGTTATAACCACCTCTGTTTGGGAATTGTGGTAGATGCGAGTCTGCCCCTTTGTTAAAAATAAATAGATCAAAGTTAAATACAACTTTAAATTCTTGGAATGCATCTGGATTATCAGGAAAGTTATATAGGATTTTATTGAAATCAAAACACATCAAAAACCAAGAGCAAACAGTCCGAAGACTGACACCTGTCTTGGGTACAAATTTATTTTGAAATAATCAAATATAAATAATAAAAGAGCAGTAACGAATACATACGTAAGTTACATAAGTAAAAATATCAAATAACTAAACTATCATCACTAAATATTGCAAAAAGGACATATAAAATATAACAACAAGAAGTATACATCGTTACAATAACATCAACTCTTGAGCTGTGCAATAACTAAATCAGGCACAAACCGAGAGTCCATTAAAACAAAAATAAAAAAATGAATAAGACTATATAGAGGGGTTTAAAGAGATAAAGTTGGTTACATTGAGAATATCTGATGCCAGAATGATGGGATTCTGCCAGAAATCAGAAAACCTGACATTAAGGCAATGAATCGTGGCTTGGATGATCTTCTTCTTCCCACTTTCAAAGGCATGACAAGGTCTAGCATCAATGTCCACGCCACAGAAGGTGACATGGGTTCATTACTTTATCTTGCCTGCAGCAGCATGAACATGCCTCAGATGAACACCTGGATGTGTCTCCATTCTGGTCAATGTGGCTTGTGTGGCAGACACACTTCTGCGAACTGCAGAAATGAGGAGGTTGTCTCTCTGGAATACAAGGGACAGCTCAGCTGCAATTTCTACCATGTCTCTGTACAAGGCCATATGGAAAACAAAATTAGGTCCTGTAAGCAGTTTGAGGTACCCCTTCATCTTAGCAGCATCACTAGGTGGGATATCTCTTCTCTGCCCAGAGGCATACGCATTACACTGAGTTACAATGGCATGGTAGTCGGTTGCCAGGCATCTCAGTGCTCTGCGCCGATCTTCCAGCCAACGAGTGCCCTAGGACCGACTTGGCTTCAGGATCTCCTGTTGTAAAGCTTTGGCTACTGCCTGCAGCCTTTGTCCACTTCTTAAGAGATCTTTGATTCAGATCTTCGATAATTAATGGAATAAAGTGTTTTGAATTTGTTTTCTTCCTCTTTCTTGATGCTCACCACAGTTCCACTGTACCATCATTTTTCTGTTTCTACATTGAAGAGGTGGTCTATCCTCTTTCCTTATAAAAGAGCTGGATCTTCTAGCAGGGCTTGAAAATGACGTTTTGAGCTCTCTGCTGCACGTTTTTACCTTTCACGTTCAATGGTGCAGGTTGAACCATCAGGCAAAGTGACTTGAAAACCCTGATACTTTTTCTTGCACTTAGTCATCCCATTGCCATGCAGACAATTGCCTAAAGTGCCTGTGAGATGGTTTGCCAACTTTGCTGTTGCAACTTCTACATCAGCTAGATATCTTGCTTCAACAGCAATCTGTGAGACTGTAGCAAGTGATGGGAGTTGCTCTAAATCTTTTCCTGTCAAATTCTTCAACACTACCTTCATCACTTTACTGACTTTTGCCATGGAGACTTTGCAGGCCAAGAGTTCCATAATAGTTATTCGTATGTCATCTGAGTATTTTCCATCTTTAAATGTGGTTATCTCGTCATCCTTTAGGAGATCAACAAGATCTGCCAGTTCTTTGTTGTTGTTCGTCAAAGTGTTAATCCTGGTCTGAAGATAGGCAAGTTCTCTTTCACAAGAGCCGAAGGTGTTGTCTTCATTCTCTCCTTTTTTGTTTTCATACCAATATGACTGGTACACACATTTTTTGTCTTTCCTTGACTTCTCTATCTGCTGTTCCATTTCATTAGCTGCATATTCAGTTGCTTTTGAAATCGCTCTGCACTCACTCAGTTCTTCTTGGAGTTCTTTGACTGTCAGTTTCATCTTTGCCTGTAATTTTGCATCTTTCAGCTCTTCAATCTGCTCATCTCTCCTCTCTAACTTTGTGCCTTCATGTTTCGCTATTGTCCACATCCTGTCTTTGTATTTTTGAAGTACAGCTGCAGCTCTTGATCTAGCTTCAGTCATAAGCTCTGTCCTTCTTGCCTCGTCTAAGCTATGCATTAACCCTACAGTCTTATTATTGATCCACATGATGAGAGCTTCTAAGCTTATCACTCTTGCTGATGGCTTCTGTCTGACTAACATGTCCAAAAATGCGTGATCTCGCTCTCCCATAAGGTTGGTTGCTGGTACGTTGGAGAACGAGCGCTTGAATGCAGCTGCTGGCTTTCAGTACTTGGATTCCTTTGTTAAGGACAAATTTCTGCCCTTCATGGTGCGTTTGTCGAGCATCACTTTTTTGCGCAATGGCAACGCCAACAGATCTTTCCCGACCTGCTCCTCAGGAAAGTGGCAATAGACGGCCACTGGCTCTGCTTCCCCCGACTCCAACACGGGCCCAAACACATGTGGTTCCTTGCCTCGTGGTCTGCGGATCTCAAATTGTCCAACAAAAAACACCTTGAAAATACCAGGCATGATGGCAGAAAAACACACGGCACTGAACTTAAAAATAAATAACTCTAACAAAAGTAACAGAAAAAGGGAAATAACAACTAAAAACAACTGAGCCCAGGCATAAAATCTTTAGACTAGAGAAAACACGATCGGAAAGCTACCGCAATAAGGGTGTGGAATGCTGAATGAACTTCTAATATATCACACCTCCAATCCCTAAAACACATAAACACACAATGGTGATGAAAATTTAGTTTCATTAACAATATCATCGTTTAAAAACATCAACACAACCAAAACTATAGTATACATAATTTTACCAGCAAATTTTTTGACATGGGTTCATTACTTTCTGTTGCTCCGCCTGCAGCAGCATGAACATGCCTCAGATGAACACCTGGATGTGTCTCCATTCTTGTCAATGTGGCTTGTGTGGCAGACACACTTCTGTGGACTGCAGAAATGAGGAGGTTGTCTCTCTGGAATACAAGGGACAGCCCCAGCTGCAACTTCTACAATGTCTCTGTACAAGGCCATATGGAAAACAAAATTGGGTGCTGTAAGCAGAGATGCCAAACAGTACGATTTAATCGTATTTAGTACAATAATAAGAGTGGAATACGATAATACGATTTCACCTCTTAAAATTTCAAATTTTGGATAGGTTTCTAGAGTCTAGGTAGCTAAGTTGAATTACTTACCTCCAAAAAGTAGTATCTGAGCTCTGTAGTACTCGTCGGTTTCAACCTCCATGTCTTCGTCTGAAGAATTCTCATCCCTTTTGCTTCGTTTAGGCCTATTCTGAAGAATGTTGTAGGCCTACCCTTCTTTTTTTCTGTGAGTTTTCGAGCTTGGAGTTCGAGTTGGATTCGTCAGTCCCGGCACTGTTGGCCTTCACATCTGCAGGGCTCCACCGCACCATGTGACATTTGTCCTCGTGATGGCTCTCCCTGTCAAAGTTCTTTATTTCGCTGATATTGACAATAGCCGTCTCTCCATCCACTCTAAACTTCACATAAGCAAAGTTGTTGCAAACTTATTTGGCGAGCGAGGTAGAACACGCCAATACCTTGATAATGCCTTGTCTATGTCTGCCAGTCCCCTTGACATCACTTGATTGTGGAGAATTGTCTCTCTACCAGTGCTGTGGCAGTAGGGAGGAAAAGTAAGATCCGTAGAAGATGGCCTATATTGGGATAAACTTGTGCCTTACAAGTGGCAGAGGATCCTAGACCACAGATCTTGAGGGTCATCTTTGAGGAAGTGGTGTTTGATGACCTCTTTAATACGCCACAAGGAGGAGATTATCTGATTTTGGAGTCATAGGTTCAAAGGTGACATGGGTTATAAATGGTTATATTTTGTGTGAATTTTAATATTATAGGGATAAAATTGTCAACAATTCTGAAAAAGACATGTGTACTATGTAAATCACAATACTGATTTATCACACACCAGGTCATTTGAACAACAACAATGACTGAAAAGATACAAACAAATTACCTATGAGCAAACTGCACATCTGGACAAATTGCCCTGTCTGCTGCCTTCACAAGGTAGTCTTCATTGTGCTGGAGTAAGAATTCAGTTGCTTTTAAAATTGCTCTGCATTCACTCAGTTCTTTGACTGTCAGTTCCATCTTTTTTGCTAGTAATTTTGCATCTTTCAGCTCTTCAATCTTCTCGTCTCTCCTCTCAGACTTCGAGCCTCCATTTTTCGCTTTTTATTGTCGACATCCTGTCTTTGTATTTTTGAAGTACCGCTGGAGCACTCGATCTAGCTTCAGTCATTAGCTTTGTTGTTCCTGCTATGTAGCAACCCTACCGTCTTGTTATTTGTCCACATGATGAGTGCTTCTAAGCTTATCACTCTTGCTGAAGGCTTCTGTCTGACTAACATGTCCAAAATTGCGTAATTTCACTCTCCTATAAGGTTGGTTGACGGTACGTTAGAGAACGACTGCTTGAATGCAGCTGCTGGCTTCCAGTACTTTCCCCGGTAGTTGGTCCTTTGCATTGACGCTCTAATATCTGTAGGATTGCACAACAAATCAGCTCCAGAGCTTGGACACATATAGCATGTTTGTCTGCATCTTCTTCATCCTCAAACAGCTTGTCGTAGATGTTGTCCATTACCGGGGAGATGCCTGTCACAGCTGACACGCCTGATAACATCTCGGCGTCAGTTTCACTTGTAACTGGTGCAGCACATCATTTAGGCCTGAGGATGTTATCAGAGGTCATTACCGCTGTCCAGAAGGGTTCTGTGAGGATCCTTGTGCACTTTTCCAAGGGCACTTAGTTCAGCTTCATATACTTTATCTGAGGCATCTTCAGCCACTGCACGGAGAAGATTGTTGGGTTCAGGGAGGACTGACACAAAGCTCCGGAAGTGCTGCAGTTGAAAATATGTCACGGCAGCTCCCTCAAAAAGAATATTGGCTCTATTCCCGACATAGTCTACCAAGTGATTTGTCGAGTCAAATTCATGTGTCAAGTAGGGAGTGAAGTAGTCTTCGACACTCGATTTGTCCGATCCCCTGTGATGATAGGCCTTGCTGGCAGTTCTGATAAGTCGCCGTACACCCGATTACCCTGTTTGGAGTGTATGTGTCGTCGTACACCCGTTTCCCCTCTTTGGAGTGTATGTGTAGTCTTTCCTTCTGATGCTATGTCCTCGTATGATTTTAGGACCTTGTCTAGCTCCTCCGCGAAATTGATCAGCGGGTGCATTTTACAATAGAATGTGGCAAACTGCCTACATGTTGCTTTGTCTACCTCTTCTAAAGTGTCCCAGTTGCTGACAACTTCAGGCAACAACTCCTCCTAGAGTACTTTAAGCTTCTGCTGAATTGGGGCATAGTTGGCCCTTTGTCTGTCATAGTACTCTTTATGGTAGATATGATGTCTTTGTTTAGATTCGCTGCTCTATCTGGATCTGCTACGGGCAAATTATTTGCAAGTTCTTGAACTCTTAGTTGAAATTCATCAAGTTTTGAGTCATATTGTTCATTATATTTAATGATAAAAAAGAGACTAAGGATACAGAATATCACGTTGTTTGAAATAGTGTCCTAGCCAGTATTTTTCGCATCAATTGAAATATGTGTGGTGAAAAGAAATCCACCATGTAGAAATGTTCTGTGTGAAGCTTCGCAACGTTTCGCATCTTGGACAATAAGATTTCTTTTGAAAACCTCCCAACCTTGACTCGGCCAAAAAATAAATCTAAAGAAGAAAAAGATTTAATTGTCTAAACATACCCAATCCTTAATATATCATAAAAATCTAACTCTGTATGGAGTAAAGACTAGCTTAGGCCTATCTTTCATCCAAGTTAAATGATGAAATTTCATCAAAACAATTAAACATTTTAAACACGATATTTCACGATCTTCAGAAAGTCAAAAGTGGACGCTAACTCAACAAAAATCCATTAAAAAATGAACACCAAAAAGTTCCAAACTTTCACTTACCATAGCATTGGCAAGAAAACGGACACTGGGGCCTCCCTTTCCCACAACGTGGGTTACTATGATTTTATCATGGGCCTTCAAATTAAGGAGGTCCACTGCCGCTTCACTGGTAACATCGTTGACGAAGCACCCCTTAATAGCTGTTGTTTCGACACCACTCTCGATCACATGGCCGAATAAATATTGACGACCACTCGCCTTAACTTTCCGAAGCTGAAAGCTTTCAACAATCATCATTTCTACAATACAATATTTTGAAGACATTTTGGCGAAAATCACACAAACTACCTAGAAAAATCTATCAAAAGGCAAAAAAACTTGAAGCACAGCAATACTTACAGAATATTTACAATCCACTATCAGAACATCATACATGCAATTGTCAGGCCACCTATATACCCAGATACATTTGTGACCATCCATGACTCCCCAAATAGCAAAAAGTCATTTGTGACCTTTCATCCTTTCTTCACCACAACCAAATCCAAAGCAAAATAGCTCTTGTATCATTCAACATTACCTAAACATTGATCCCTTGTCAATGAATAGTTGTTTCATGCCTCCTCCTCCAAGTAGCTGTTCAATTCGTTTTATATTGGGTATGTGGTGGCTTGAAGTTTTTTGCTTACAAGGCTCCAATGAGCAGAATTGCACATATCGTCCATACTTTTGAAAAATGTCTAGTTCTTCTTCCTGGTAAATATGAAATTAAAGGTTAATTCATCAAGGAAAAGCTACAAATATAATCTGTTAGTGTCCCCTGATGGAAGAACTTGATGACACACCCTTTCTTGCCCCATTGCCCTGTACGGGAGATACATGGCAAGCTTGTCCATCAGGTGAGGATCAGGTTTATGGAAGCCATTTTGATATCTCTGTTGATAATATAAGGGTTTCATGGGATTCATCCAACGCTACACTTTGTCCTGCACGTCCCTTCAAGCTCACCACAAACCCCCCTTTTTCCAAGTGGTCGAGAATTGAAGGCGGCATTCAGTCTGACAAGTGGCCAGGTATCAAACAAAGATACATAGGGCGGTCAAATGCATGAAAGAGCGGTCCCATCCTCTTCAAAGCAGTGACTCGGAGATGCCAATTGCCTGTACGAATGGCGTAGTATAGAAGCATGTACAGTACGAGAGGGCATCTCGATGGATGAAACTGTGCCACAACTTGTATGTACCATCTTCCTCAGCCTGCTTTCTTGTGAAGTCTTCAAATAGGTCAGGGTCTACTTCTTCCACGTTATACCTCCGCATGAAGGCCAGCAGCTGGGATTGGTACATTGCCTCCCATGCAGCAAGCAGAAACCTGTGAGTCAGTTTAAAGTGGCTACATGATGCCAGAGAAGTCAGTGTTGCCCCTTTGTGGTTTTTCACAGCCAGCTCATGAAGACCTGCATGCGAGTAGATCTTCATGAGCACAGGCTGTAGATTTTTCAAAATGTGCCAGTCTCCGGGAAACAGTATTAACCACTCCATGTCCTGCACATATTCCTGCTTGATTTTCACCAAATGGCCGTAGGTCTTGGCATTCCCCACAACAACAAGATGTTGGATTCTTGTTTCTATTCAAAGGTGCTTTTGTAGATGTTCGAGGGTACACTTGATAGTTTCAATGTCATCAGCAATTTTTTTGCCCCCTAATTTTTCCAAATACCGTATTTGCCGGCGTTAAGGCCGCAATATTTTTGGAAGAGAAAATATCAAAAAGTTGGGGTGCGGCAAGAATAAAAAAAAATCAAAACCATGAAAAAAAACAGCACAAATTTGTACATATGGGACTGCAATAACTATACCACTATGGTACAGGACATTTCCACACATCTTATTTTATCTTGCATTGTTGACATGAAGACGAAAATAAACTTCATAAAACAACATCTGCCGATAGATCTTGATCTAAGTAGGGTTTTCAGGTCAAAATTTTGTCTAAGGGCTACTGAGCTGGTTTTGGTGTCAAATTAAAGGAATTGCAGAGTACAACATCCATGTTCTGTCAGTGCTTTACAAGCTGTTCGAATGAGTCTAGCAGCCCCACTTTCGGTTCCAAAGGCAAACTGGTATTTACCTGCAGCGGCCACATCTGCCTCATTTATGTTCAGGACTTTGTCCGCATGTAGCAAAGTTCACCAGTAAATGCATTTTACAGAAATAGTTCCCCATTTCTGAGAGTGCTTCTTGTGACGTTTCAGGCAACTGATCCCAGTTCTCGACTGCCTTTGGAAGCTAGCTCCATCACACTCTCTGGAGCAGACAGAAGGGTCATCCAGTCGATGACTAGCTCCCGGATACCGTCCATCTTCCACCCATGGCTATCAGGTGGGGGAATCCTCTTGTAGATGGCTAAAACAGTGGGAGCGGGTATATTAAAATTAATGTTCTGGGAATGGCCTTGTAGCTGATGTGATGTACTGTAGGAGGCAGGTTGGATAGTATTGGAGCAATTCGCTATTTTGTGAGGTCATTGAATCCCTGAATGGGTTAAGAGTGTCAGCATAACAAGGTAAAAAGTAACATACATGCAGATGATTTTACAGACCCCTTTTCAATTTGACCTCCCATATTATTTTTTCAGAAATTCCCTGAAGTATCTTGAAATCATGTTCGCTCTTCCTTTTGGGAGAATTTGTATCTTGATACCCATTATAAACAGATGTGCTATACCTATTGTACATGACTCTATATGGGGACAACTTAGTAGAGTCCTGCCTGGTTGTTCGATATGCGAAAAGGATGGTGCTTATCTTCTCATCCCAATCGGCACAGTCCCCTCTGACTGCCTTTTCCAGACATTTGATCAAGGTTTGATTAAACCTTTCTCACAGGCCATTTGTTCGAGGGTGATATGCTGAGTCCCCTCTCACTGCCTTTTCCAGACATTTGATCTAGGTTTGATTAAACCTTTCTTACAGGCCATTTGTTTGAGGGTGATATGCTGAGTCCCCTCTCAACGCCTTTTCCAGACCTTTGATCAAGGTTTGATTAAACCTTTCTCGCAGGCCATTTGTTTGAGGGTGATCTGCTGATGAGACATGGTGCTTTGAACCCGTCAGCTTCAGCATCTGTGCCACTAAGTGGTTCTTGAATTCCCTCCCCCTGGTCGGTGACAATGGATGCAGGAAAACCCAACCTATGCACAGAGAAAAAGATTATTGTAGGACTACAAAACAAAACAAAAGATTTGACAATTAGATCACTTTGGTAGCCAAATTTTAAAAGTTGTGAACCAATCAGGTTCCCTAGTCCAACACCTGGTAATTTCTAGATGTGTGTACCCTCTCTTAAAACA
This sequence comes from Strongylocentrotus droebachiensis, assembly GCA_035222895.1. Lineage (NCBI taxonomy): Eukaryota > Metazoa > Echinodermata > Echinoidea > Camarodonta > Strongylocentrotidae > Strongylocentrotus > Strongylocentrotus droebachiensis. The sequence goes on along the minus strand of JAVYIG010009793.1, from coordinate 45,280 downwards.
TGATCCAATCCAAAAATATTTTACATATTATCACAACAAGATGATTCTACATTATTTTATAAAAACCCTCATGCATCTCACAACACACAAATCATTAATGCAGCAATGTAATGTTAATTGTTATTGTATAATTGTGTTAAGTGGGGGCACGCTACAAGAGTCCTATCTCACACCCCGGGGCAACGTGTCTGACAGGACTCTAGACTGGTGGATGGGTGCCGGGCGGAGGTGGGTGTGGTCGCAAGACCGGAAAGGTTTTTGCTTGCTTGCTTTATAAATCTAAACCCCTTGAAATGCCTATAGTTCACTCTTGTACTTTTTAAGTGGTGATCGTAAAAGTGATTTCTTAAGGTAAATCTGTTTGAAAATCTTTTGTTGCATCTTATGCACCAAATGTCCTTTCCTAAAGGCCATGCCTCAATCAACACCTCTAAGATAGATTGTCCGTGTTGAAATGCCCCCAACTCTCTTGTAGCCTCCTTTTTTTTTTTGCTCTTCTTATGATCTTGGTGAACTCCTCTGAAAAAATTTCGTCTAAGGTTGGGTCTGCTGACATGGTTTTCTGCAAACAAAATACATGGTAGAGTCAGTGCATGTATTGTTGTCAGGGGATAAAATTGTTGTCACCCCTTTTTATTGCAATTTTTTCAAATCTGTGGCCCTGATTGGATGCTTCTTAATTGTTGCGCACAATATTTTACGTCAAGATCAAGATACATTAATCTTGATCTAAGGAGACACGAACGAACGAACTAGAGAAATATGAATTTAAATTACTCCAATATCTATTTTTTGAACATTTCTGACTAGTATTTAAACTCACAACATACAACTTAATCTCTGAAAGGAAGACACAAATCGTACTGTGTCATATTTTTCATAAGAACAGTAACGTACTAACTTTTTAGTTTTTGGCCACACACGGCCACTGCCACTGTGACAATTCTAACATTTAAGTTAGAGTAGGCCTACCGATACAGTTTTCTGGTCACAAGTTCTTTTGCGGTTTTAGCTTTAAAAAAATGTTCACATATTATGAGGAGTTCATTCCAACGATGTTGATTAAAATGTAAACGCATGCACAGATGCCCATGCCTGGAATAAACAAAGAAGTCACACCAGGTCCTCTGCCATACACCCATTTGTAGCTGCACCTGGGAGAAGTATGGATGATTCTCCTTGAGGGAGGGTCTGCCATTGATCATGTTGACGCAACAAAGGGTTTCATTAGGTTGTGTGTGGGCTACGGAAATGGGGCATTTAATTTCTAACACAGATATCATGAAAGTTCCTGCACAATTTTTGTTTATCCTTGTGAACAATATGAAATAAAACAAATCCAGATTCAGGATTTCTTAAAATACAGAAATCAGAAATACCTGATGAATTGACACTGTTCGATACAACAACAAAAAATAATAATAAAAAATATTAAGTCTTTAAGATTGTTCAAGGAGTACATGTAAGTCTCTGCTAGATATAGTTCCGTTAAAGGAGATTATACTGCAGCTGCCGAAACTAATTCATCTGCAATTTCTCTGATGAAAAAGTCTTTGCTGTGAAGAAGTAATTCGTCCCATTTATCTTGCTCAAATTGTACTGGTATGTTGTGCTGTCCATGTCTTGTGTAGACAAAGAAGTCGCACCATTTACGCTTCATTACTCCCATTTGAAATTGTATTTGAGAGAAATATTGGTGGGACCTCTTGAGACCAACAGTTACATCATCTGATGCCTCTAGGAATGCAACATTCTCTGGCGAAGGAAAGGTGTGTGATGCACTGAACGGACACTTTATTTCAAGTACACCCTCTCCACAGCATTCGCAACTCACCACTCCATCTGGACTTGCCCCCAAGAATATTTGTGTCCCTGATATAAAAAGCCCACCCTCTATCACTGTCAGCTTCTTGTGATGAGCTCGCTGGGATTTGACGTAGGCTGCTCTGGCCTCTCCTTCCATTTCCCTCCCATACTTCAAGGCAGGGATCAATGCAGACACCACCTCGCAACCTAATATACGATTGGCAAGATTTGAAGGTGCTGTGGTGGACGGTCGTGCTCCATCGCTTGCTGCCAACTTTCTTCCTCTTGTCAGGACAGCATGAGCAGTGGAGCCGGTGATCCGTCCATGCCGGTAAAGGTGCCAGTCATTGTTGTCTGCTTGTCCATGTGTCATCCGTTCAATCAGATTTGTCATGTCTGTTGTGTAGATAGGCAGTTCCTTGAGGAAATCCTCCCCCGAGGAGAAATGTGAAGCGTACGCCGGGAGTGGTAGCGGTAGGTTTAGCGAAGAAACCTCTTCCTCAGCTGCGACCTCAGGAACTTTATGCTGCTTGTCGGCGGTGACGTTGACAAACTGGAAGCAGCTGGCTTTTGGGAAGGTCGAGCTGAATTATTCCGTCAAATTTGGTATTGTTTTAACATACAACAGAAGAAATCTGTCTTTGTAGACAGAGTGTCAAGTGGGCTTGTGGAGAATCGCTGCAAAACACCAACAATGTCTTTCGATACGTTGATGCCATCGATGTGGCTAACTTGTGACTGGCTTGGAGTATAGAATGTCGTCATTGAAGGTCCCGAAAGCAACTTGCCAATGAGTCCAAGAATCTGGATTTCCACTTGGGCACAAGGATTCAGGAAATCCTGTCTGATCCCTCCCTGAAGACCACCACAAGTCACAGTGCCTTCTTCGAAGAGCTTCAGGAAAAAGTCCCGGTGGCAATGCAGTTTTCCACAGATATGAAAAATAATGTGGAGGAGGTTTCCCCTATATCTTGGAATTAGTCCTCTTGGAAGTCCAGCATTATCCAAGTATGTAGTGAACCCTTTCGGATCCCCGCAACCGCCTTTAAAATTGAATTTATTGATTGCAAGTATCAGTTGATGGCTCAAGCATAGCTTTTTACCAACATCAGCAGGCTCCATAGCTTTGAGCGTTGATCTCGTTTTTCTTGCAATGGTATCCAAGGGATGGAGGTGGCAGTTAAGTTTATTTAGATTTTTTCGCCATGATAGTTCAAGATGACGAATTGTCGCATGGTTAACAGCAGCTCTGTCCGACATTGTGTTTGCTATGTTGTTGAGTATTTTTTCTTATTTGCTGAAAAGTCTGTCGAGTTAACCTGGCAGTACACATCATTCATTCGATCTATGCCGTCTTCAATATGAAGGGCAGAGTCTTCTGCCGTACCACCAGCTAGCTGGTCGATGTCCAGAATATGGCAGGCCGTTTGAGTGGTGACATGGACGCTATTGATATGAACCCCCTCTTGTGTGGTCGCGTCAAAACCAAGAGTAAGATAAAGACTATCCAAAAGAATTTCAGCGGCTTGGAAATCTGATATAACGCCTAACTCCCTGGTCATCATCTCTACGGTATTTCTGTGTAGCACTTTGTCAAGAATGACACCAGATCGTTTGGCAAACTTTTGAATAAACACTGGCACATTCTTTGTTGGGACATGATTGACTATTGCATCATACACAAACATCCTCATTTCTGGAGGATACATCTTCCCTTCCTTCTGTAATTTACTATCTCCAGACTGCAATGATTCAACTCTTTCTTGTAAACACAGCTTTTCATTTTCTAAGTCTGTTGTAGTTGCATTTTTCACACAGAGTTCGTCCTTTAGTTTCATGAGTTCTACGTCATCTTTTGCTTCTGAGGAGCTTCTTGCCTTGTTTACATCCTTTAGTCGTTTGTTGTTTCGTTTAGCATTTTTTAGATTTTTTAGCTCATCCAGTCTGAAGGGCCTGATGAGCTTATGCCATGCCGTGGCGTCCGTCGTCCATCCGTCCTTCCGTCCGTCCACAGTTTTCAAAATGCTTCCTGACTTCCTGAGTGAAACCTGAAGGTTCATTTAATTCTAATGGGCCTAGCTGGCTCATTCATCTGAAAATAAAATGAACTTTTAGTTAATTAAATCCACAAATGAAAAATGAAAATTACAATTTTCATGAAGTTCACGATAAAGCCACTTTGAGCTAAGTAAACAGGAGAAAATACGTGACAATTGACCCGGTTGCATGAAGTTCACGATACAGCCGATGATAATAAAAGGTAGTTGATGAGTAGTACTAGGACCAGTAGTAGCACTAGTACTAGTAGCCTCTAAATAGTACATTCCTAAATCCTACCCTTTGATGTGGACACCTTTTTCCTCCAATTGATGGAGGCTTTCTTTGAAGCCTTTTGCCTCTATCAATGGACTCTTCATGTCAACTTCCTCTTGTCCACGAAGTGAACGTTGAACATGTCTTTCGTATCATGCTCCATGAGCGTGTGATCAGAAAGAAAAAAAGTGATTGAGTCTAGGGGGTGCAGATGGCAGTTGAGTTCGTTGAGGCTTTTCCCCCACTCACTATAACAGTTCTGTCTGTTAAAGTGTTTGTGATATTCCCTATCATTTCCTTCTTTGTGTACGCTTGCAGATGATGTACTCAACTGGAAGAACGTGTTTCAGACCAGGAATCGCAGCAGTCTTCCAACCGTTGCCATCATACGGTTTACCGGTCACCAAACAAAAGAGACAGAAATTTTTGGTCTACTTTCTTCCCAGTCCCACTGACACTGCCTTTTGAACGTCGTCCTACTACATGTAGTTTGGGGTCCAAATAGGTAGCTCTAGCTGTTTCGTCGCTGAAGTTAAATTGTTTGTTATTTAGCTTGTGCCTTCTATCTTCTGGGTACATTGATTGTTTTGAAAATTTCAACTCACTCACCTACTCCAGCATTACCCATTTCTGTGCCATCGTGAGCGTGAAAATCAAATAGTCCCCAAATGCCTATCGCAAACAGTTTTCTCTCTAGGGCTTCCACACATTCTTCGTTTTCAGTGTGCATTCTCTTGTATTCTTCCAACTGATCACAAGCTGGGTCTAATTCCAAGCTGATTTTTCCTCCAGGTCATTAAGTAAGTCTTGATATTTCTGTTCAACATCATGGGAGTCTGCTAACAACTGTTAGGTATCTTCTGGGTTTATTGATAGCTTAGTTACATATACTACCATCTTACCTACCTCTACATTACAATCATTACTCTTCGGACTGATCAATTTCTTAGAAATCCATGTGCAAGACATTTTATAATCTTAAGTGAGATAATTCAATAATTGAAGTACTAGTCAATTCTTCATGTGACAAATGGTGGTACCTTGGTCCTGGGATCCCCTGAAATGGTGTTTCTGTAGTCGTCAGCATCAGCATACGGGTCCAATGTCTGAAAATGTAAGATTAGAAAGAAGAAGAAAAAAGTTTACTTTTTGATAATATATTGTCAGATCTTAGTACTGTAAATCACCAATCTGACAATATAAGTTAGATTCTGCTCAAATTAATATGTATCACAGGAAAATAATCAGGCTACTTCAAGAGTAAATATAGTGTACATAGATTTAATTAAGAGCCCCCGTAGCTGCCTTTCTTCTGTCCGAATACCACTTCTTTCTTGATGGCCATTGCATCTAGCATAAGCATGCAATGTGCCATAATGGGTTGTTCTGCAACCATTTCCTTGAGATGCGCGATGACTTCTGTGAGAATACCAGGCTGGCAGTTTAAACCTGCACTCCACTGACGTATGGTGGATGAATGAGGGAGGTGAAGATAAGTGCGGAGGAAATCATATGCCTGGGAACTGTAAAAATGGAGAGTCACTGCAAATTTGTTTCAGCTCTTCCGAATAACGGTGACCATGCTCATTGTGTCTTTAGCTTTCAGCTCATTTTCAAAGAGTTTAAATGTGTTCTCTCCAAAGTTGTGTTGAAGTAGGCCAAGCTGATCCTGGCTAATGAGCTTGTTTTTATGGACTTCCTGTAAGAGAGTACTGATTTTTCCATCTCTCTTTACTTTCTGTTTCACCACTTTAAGCTGTTTCTTGGCATCCTGCAGATACTGTCTGGTTATCTTCAGTTTTTGATCAACTGGGACAGAAGAAGAATAGTCATGTTCTTTTGCGATGTCATAGGGTTTCTTAGAAGCACTGGAACACTTTTGGATGTTGTACATGGTTTTGCTGGGAGTCTTGAGCCATGGGTCTGTTTATGAGGAGGATGTCCAGGAAAGATGGTGGGCACAGCACAAGGAAGGAGATGGTGGTATGTAGCTTCCTTTTCCTCTCTCAGATGTATTCCTGCATTACAATAAAAGTAAACAGAAACAAAAATGAGTTTTCTCATGACATGACAATTGTTCTACTATTTCATATATAATCATGCAGCACCTTCGAAAATTCAGAAAAAAAGCATGCCTCATGGGAACAGGTATCTCACTGCAATGGAGAAAATCTTGACGAATACAGCAATACATGTTAGTATGCACCTCTTTGATCTCGCTCATTTCAGTATTGCGATACTGCTGTACAAAGCTATGCTTATGCTCCACCGTGAAGTGCTTGTACCCTCTCTCATTGAGCTTGTAGTAAGCTCTCCAGCCATCGGAGTAGATTGTAGAGCCCTTGGCAACGTGCCTCTCGATGAGCGGTAGCAGAGTCGCCTCATCCCTAGTATCTATTGGGTAGAGGATCAGCCTATTAGTGCTCCTCTCTACCATGCTGAAGATCCAAACTTTTGAGTCCTCTCGGATAACCATGGTTGTACTTACACCTCCGGCCAAATAGACTTTCATCATTTCAATTTCACCAGTCATCATTTCTTCTCCATCCTCCGAGTAGTAGACGTCGTTCACATACTTGCAAGTAATGTCTCAAAGAAATTTCGCCCAATCAACGGATGTCTTCTTGTAATCCAGGCCGGATGTAATTGCGCATCAATGCAAAGAATACTGGATAATCCACCCTCTGATGAAAACTAGGAAGTCTCTCACATCTAGTTGGCTGCGTTCGAAGATTGAGTGTTTGTGAACAGTTTTTGTTTTTCTTATGCCGCCCATATTTTTCCTCCCTTTTCTTTTTTTGCTTTCGATGGCCGGGCAGGGTTTGGTACAGAGTTCTCAATTAATCCTCCTTGTGATAATATTATGGCTTTCCAGTCATTAATATACCTTGGCGTCGTCTTGAGCAAGAAGAAGCATAAAGTTGAAGGAATTCCTCCAACTAAGAAATTCACCGTTGTTATGATCTCGGAGTCTGTTCTTCCACGACATGGTAAGCGAAGCAATAATGTTGATTGATTGGTTACTTTTGGCGCAATACGTAATTATTTATAGTAAAGAGGCACGTGTATTAGCTTCATTTTAGACTACCGCTATCAAATCAGCCCTCTCATTTTAACCACTTCCCCTTTTGGTTCCATTCACTTGCTGACTCCCAGTTGAGGTTTTCGTATCGTCGATTATCCAGGCGTAAAGTTGTAGGCCTACAAATGCATTCATGGAAAATAGGCATATTATTGGATAAATTACATTAGTTTGCTAAGAATGTCCAAGGTGTTCGAAAATGAATGACCTCTCTATTTAAAAAATCTGTGCAATTGCCAAAAGTACACTCACACAGTGTCTATATTTTGCTGTGATTGACTGCTTATCATTGAGGTTCACACCGTAAACCAAAGTCCTAATGATCATGTAAGCTGTGAATGAAATGCTTCCCAGTGATCATGTTTATCATCTACAGAGCAATATAAGTATCTTCATTATACGTTGCAGGATTGTGAAAAAGGGAATGTGTGATTCAAATCCTTTCTTTAGATATCTAACTGTAGAAAGTTATCCAGTAAAAATTGATTAATTCTCATTTCAAATGAAAAGTAATAAATCGCACAAAGCAGGAAATGATATTTGCAAAGTCATGATGATGACAATATGTTATAAAATTAAAAAAATAGACATTATGAAATCAACTTACGCAAACACTTCATGCTGAGCTTGTATCTATGAAAAATGTGCTAAACTGTTATGCGTGATACAGTTCAATTGTCACTGATAGATTCCACAATCTTTGGGCTGTGGTAACGTCTGAAAACAGGGTTCAAACACATTAGTAGCTTGCAGGTTTCGCAGAAGAAGGAAGTTGTGACTCTGCCATTCCTGGCCTTCTTCGAGCAGACCACGCAGTCGGGGTAATACCGGGACTTCCCTTTTTCCTTTCCCTGATCAGCGAAATGATCTCAGTGCCAGGCGATTGTCACAGGTAGACTCGCGCAGTGCCTTGGGTCGTCCAGCTGTGTAGTTCTTCGCGTAGTTGTCAAGCAGGCTGTTGATGACTCTCAGGTGGCCAGATGCCACATCTTAGAATTGGGGACAGAAGAATTGAAATATTTAGTATAGGCTCACCTCTCGCATAATCCTCTTCAGAAAATGTTCACCGCAGAGTTTGAGGGCTTCCTCCTTGACCACATTGTAAAATTAGTCCTGGTCCATCAAAGAGTGCATGCGCACAATGTAGATGTGAGAAAAGCTTTGATTACCCATGTCACATCAAATGGCAGACAAAACACTTAAAATACATTATTTATGATAGCTAGGAGCTGCAACACAAGAGGGCACATCGCCGAAATAATGTTTGGCATATCTCATGATTTATTTTTTAAAGATTCCTATTAAGATTTGCATATGTTCAAACTTCAAAATTTAGCGATTTTCGCAAACCGAATCGGGAAAACGGAACACGCACCGACGGAGAGGCGCAGTTAGTTGAAGCACCATGATCCGACTCGGCTGCACGGGTATCCGGACCGAAATCCGGAACCGACAAAGGAACAGAAGAACCGATCGGTGACCGGTTCAAGTCCGGATCCACGGTAGCAACGGCGGAGAGCGCCGAATATCCGTCGATGGATTTGTGCACCGACCAAACAAAAGACCTGACAGAACAATTGTTGGCGGTGCAGAACTAAGGTCCGTTCCACCCAGAGGTGACACCTCTGGGTTTCTGGGAACCGTCCCGAGGGGAGATAACATCGCCCCCTCGACCATTCTCATGGGCTTGCCTTGCCCGCATAAATGTCCGCTGACATTTGCATCCCCGGGGTTTGCGGTGTCACCACCGCAAAATTTCTATATTCAATTTTTATATTCACTACAATTATAAACATTGTTTATGAAAGCAACTTTACCGTGGAAATGAAGTAAAGAGAGAGAGATAGAGAGAGATGGAGATGGAGAGAGGGAGGGGTACCTACAAGCACTTATCACCAACAAGGGCTTGTAGAATAATGAAATGGTATCCTTTTCGATTTACATAATCGACAGCATTCTCTGGATGTGCATTAATCTCGATGTGTGACCCATCCACAGCTCAAACACATTGAGGGAAGTTCCATTTTTCCTTGAAGCCACTTATAATGTCTTGTAGTACATTTCCTTCTGGAAATGAAATGTATGTTCGCTGGAGATGTTGCTCAATCGCAAGGCAGACTTCACACGTTATTTCGTAGGCCGTTGAAATTCCAACACCAAAAAGTTCTGAAATGGTACGAAAAGCATCTGGAGTGCCCAAGCGCCAAAGTGCTATGGCAACCTGTTTTTCTTGACTAATGGCACTTCTCATACGCGTATCATCATGCCTGATGTATGGTCCCAAGTTTTGCTACCAAGAAGTTGAATGTTGCCCTTCTCATTCTAAAGTGCTTTGACCATTCCGAATCATTGAAATTTTGTTGGGCATTCTCCCACCAATTCCTGGCCTCCGACGTGCCCATACCACCCTGACGGTGTACTATTCATCAGCAACTAATACCATTTGAAAACATAATTTTTATCAACGATTCCTGCGAATAGGTTGTCTATAATTGCGAGTCAGGTACCAACTTCTTGTTAAGTAATCCCTCTGACATGTCGATTGTAATTGCACAAGTTGTCTTATCAAATAGGACAAAGATTTGATATAATATTTAATTACCTGGTCCTCATCAAAGAGCCAAGGGTAGTTGGAGTGGATTTCTTTTATCTTTGGATGTGGTTGCGAATCAACCAGCCAGGCCCTCCTGTCGGCCAAAGTTTTGTCCATCACTATCTTTACCCTGTTAAAATCTGGTTATTTTTTTTTTTTTTTGCCTGCATCTTTAAGCCCGGATCCGAGATGACAAGAAGGACATTGTGGCATTCAGTGCATGTTCTTTTGCGGCACTGAACATGCCCATTTTTTCTTCGGCATCTATATTATGACATCGGACAGATTCTGTCTCCTTCATCAGTTAATCGGTTAGGTCAGTTCCAAAGTAGCGACTGTACTGACGTTCAAGAACTTCAACCACCTTGAGGAGACACGACTTCATCATACAGCAAAACAGTCCTTCATCGACTAACTTAGACCGCAGTGCATCGAGTGTGCAGTCACCTTCTGCCAGGTTCTGACCAAAAAAGTCTGTAGTTGTCGTTCACCTGTTACGACTCATCACAGTGCTGACACCCGGTGTTCCGATCAGCCAGTTCTCCTCCCAATACACTGGTTTGGTGACAAGCCCCATGGCGATCTGCAGCGCGGTGAATGCCTTCATCTCATCTGCTGTTGTCTCTTTCCACTTGTTCAGTCTGGAATGTTGTTGCAGAACACCCAGTCTCTGAATAGTCTGTCTGTCAGCAAGCTTGGTAAACAAATCCTCCGGGAAAAACTGGTGGGAAAATTTGACCGGTTTGAAGTTGTTTGTGTCGAATAAGAGTTGGGGCTCTTCACTATAAGGGTTCTGCCAGGAGGGTGCCCACTCTTCCTCTCCCATGTTGATCCAGTGATCTTCCTTTTCATGGCGTGCAGGTTCAGGGTTAGCTTGAGACTCTGCCTCGTCCTCAACCACACTGTCTAAATCATGCATGAAGTCCGCATCAATGTCACGCTCTATCAAGTGGCATTTTCCTATTCAGTAGATATTCTGTATGTAAGAAGCAATCTGTTGATTTCTTGAAGTTAACATCTTCTGAAGTTGTAGGTTTCGCCATCATGGCCCATCTTCAGGCAAAGCTTGTTCGCTAATTCCATAATGAGGCGGTCCCCCTTGATGCAATGTGCCACATCATCACTACTACGAACACTGATAACTTCATGTACAATATCACAAGACTTTGCTCCTTGAGCAGTGGAAGAAGTGGCTTTTCTTTCCGCTTGATTTTGTCTTTTGTATGTAGTTGTTCTTCAATGGAATCTTTTTGAAGCTTCTCTTTCTTAGTTGGCTGTACAGATGCTACTTCAAAAGAATGATTATCATGGACAGTCCATGTGCTTTCCTAAGAGGTTTCAGCTTCAGTTGTCATGCACAAGCAGAACTGCCACCATGTAGTATTTCTTCTTCCATGGAATCTTTCTGAAGTTGGCTAACTCATCATAATATCTATGAAAGTAGCCAATATTCTGCTAATTGTTTGGATAAGTCATCACAATATAGTGACAACATGGAGGCTTCAGATTCAGACTACACAGTGATAGCCGCCGTAACATTCTGGCCACAGGATGATCATTCATAATTCCAACTATGCGGCAAGAAATTATCATACAGAATAAGTAAGTAAACCATACATTGTAAAATACAAGTGCCATTCTTCTAGGCATCTAACAAATACAACTTATTATACTAACAGAGAACATATATCCATTCATTTATATACAGTAACTAATTATCAAATGGTGTGAATTATAAGAATGACAAAAAGTGGCCATTGTCCGCGAGGGAAATTTTCGTCCCCAATGAGGACCATGTCATCGATCTTGAAAAGTATGACAATAAGTGAAACTGTAGCACATGTTCATGCTAGCTCTTAAAAGAACTTTGTGTATTCTGCTGTTAACGTACTGTGCAGTAAGTTAACAAAAGAGAAAATACTTGAACAATATTTCATTATTATCAAAGGCGATAAAAAAATGATAATAAGTGAAACTGTAGCAAACGTTCATGGCAGAAAATACAACATGGTAGCTCTTAAAAGATCTGTTTGTAACTTTGTATTCTGTGTTGAACCTGTTTTAGCTCTAAAATGAGCTTTTTTTTAAAATTCATATACTACAATACTGCTGGATTATATTCAATGCATAATAATTGGAATGAGCTTTTTACAGTTCATGTTCAAAATACCTAATATTCAACTCAGTGGGTTAGATGGCAGGTTATAATCAACAGTATACAATAGTACTATACAAGTTAGATGGAGGCCTTTATCACAGTCTTCTGGTATCAAGAATGAGACTATTTCCTGTATACCTTTTCAGGTCTGATACGTAATTTGGTACTTTCCAAGAGTTTTCTTCTCTGCTGGATTTAGATGTTTTAGTGCTCATTGATTAATCCAGGTTCCTTCTTTTGCTTCTTTCCACTGATTCCTTGTTAATCTACAGGGTTCACCACCCCTTCTTGCGTAAGAAAGTGTCAGTCGACTTGCAACTAGGTCACGCAAGGCGATTCTACATAGTGATCACCTTCCTTTTGTCAAGTTGATCTAACAGAAGACAGTGGATCGTCATGTTTCGTGGCATTGAAATGTGATTCTTCATCCATTTATGACTCTGAACTGTTGCTTCTTTCATTCTATCATAAGCCATTTCTTCCCTGCGTCTTTTTGACCTAAGACCAAGCAGTAAGTCTTCGTATTCAATGGCATTGTACTCTGTATATCTGTTTCTGGCACAAAATCTGAATGGTTTCTTCTCTCACATGTAGATTGCTTAAATTCCTCTACATCTGAATCTCCCTCAGTTTCTGGTTGATAATCAAGATCTGTCCCTGGATCAAATGCAAACTCAAATTTCTCAGTGAAGAAGTCTCTGATGCCGAACCTTATCTGCTTCACTGGTGAATAAGTAGCACCTGCATCTGGAACACTTTCTCGAAGTCCTTGCTGCTCTACTGGGCATGTGCTAATCTGGGGCTATGGTAAATGAACGACTCTGGATGTAGGTGAAGTAAGTGTCTTGAGCCGCTGATGGTGCAGGAGTCTTGAAGTTCTGAAAGGCAGTGCAAGCTGGCACTTAATTGGTAAAGATGAGCATCCCATTTAGATGCTGTAGATGAGCAGAGGTGAGATAGGTGCTCTCCATTATGTGTGGGGAGCCATGCAGTTGTTGAAATATATCACATCTATATATAATGAAATAATAAATTTCAGACATTTTAGACCGAGCTTGATCTTTTCATTTTACATAAGAACCTGCAGCAACATGCTATCCATAATGTGTTAATTAAGGTTAATATTCTAGGATGAATTAATTGTAGGAGCAAAATTACAGCTGATGATTGGCTGAATCTAGCTTCAATTTCTTGCGCCATGATTCCGGATCTTGCCTGCGGAGCTTGTGCTTCAAGGATCACCTCAAAGGTTGGGTGGTTGGTTGGTGCATGCCCTCCACCTGTGTGAAGAACAAGAATGGTAGGGCGTTGGTTTCATGTTTTCGGCCATATCTTACTTTTTTTTCTTTATTGTAACTCACAAGATGGATTATAAAACTAGAAACACATCGAAAATCAATAATGAATGGGCAGTGGTATTCAGTCGTTCTTTAGTGCGACGAACATAGGGAACAATGATACGCTATCCATATATACAACACGGCAAAACTATATCCTAGACTAAAAGTTTGGCGGAGGCTTCGACGAGTCTACTGGAAATATATGTACAAACAACGCGATGTGTCAAGAAAACAAAATGGCCGCCTCTGGCTAGCCCAAGCATGGAACTGAAGAAAATAGCCTACTTGGCGAGTGAAATAAATAAAGCTTTGCATATGGGTCTGTCCATGAAGTTGGGGCAAAAAGTGTGACATGAGGGTCAATTTTTCAAAATTGCACAACTAATTTTGTTTTATCATTATTAGGTTGCCCATTTCCCATAGTTTTAGAAGAAAGGAAAGAAAAAGTGGTTCAGAGGTTCTGGAAACATCACATGCACATGATCCACTGGAGCATTCAAGTAGAAATACCGCCACTACACGGACACCACTTACCATGACACAACAATTGTACATTTATGTGTCATGATTTTATATGTTTGTCTTAGTATTCAGCATTGATTGATGATATGGAGTTAATCTTTGGATTGTTTCACTGTAGGAAAAAAAACAGACATTTCATTTTCAAATAATAACTCAATAATCTATCAGTATATTTGAAGATTTGAATGATTTTATTTTCAATCACATTAAAGTGAATAAAAGTTTGGGTAACTAATTTATTAGTTACATTTTTAATGCATCTCAAACATTAAACATTGCTAGAGCAATGAAAATGCCCTAAGAACACGACATAAACAGTGTATGGGCGGGTATTTCCATGCTTTGTATTAAAACAAATACCTTGTATTTTTTTGTACCGCCACTTCATGGACACCGGACCGGGTCCACGTAGTGGCGGTAAATCTACACTTGTTACTCTCTATTTGGAACCTTTAAACTTTTCCCTTCACAAGGTGAGTTTAATTCGTAAAAAGAATATGAATCAACATTGAATACAATATTTTAGTGTACCTAATTGGTATTTGTACCTATTTTATAAGTAATACAAAACAAACAGACAAATTTTAAGAAATGTTTAAGAAATTTTAATTCCTTAGGTTGCAACAGATACACAAGTGTTATGATTAACTGCCTTTTCATGAGTTGTAGAATAATTGATTTGAGATTTACCTCTGTATCTGTTGGAATAAACTTGACTGCCCCAATTGTTTTGTTTAATAGAGTTACTCCATGTGTAAAGTACCGACGCTACTTGGACACCGTGTCATTCCGGCTTGTTTGACAATTAACAAAATTGTTTTAAGTAAGCAAGCATAACCTTTATGAAATTTCAGTTATTGTACAATGCTTAATGCATATACTCTGTGTCATTTATTTCAGATGATACCATTTATTATTGTTATTCTTTACCTTTTTGTATTAAATTCTCTCAATATATGTTTATTTTTATTACTTTTGTAATACAAACAGAATGTGGATTTTAATAGTGATATTAATAATTTTTTTTAATTTTTATTACTTTTGTAATACAAACATAATGTGGATTTTAATAAGTGATATTAATAAATACACTTTACACTGAGCAATAACAGTTTTCAATTGTTTTTTTATTTTTGTAATTACGAGTACCTCCGGTATGCTGGTGAGCAGGTAGTCTTGTTTCAAGCATCCATCACGCCCGCAGCAACTTTACATGCAACATTTCCAAAGTTAATAATGAAATTAAAATCTAAATTCAAATAGAGTACCGAAGTGTGACGTCATCAAAAAAATAGATTTTGCATTTCATCATTATCCCACCAAATTGGGCTGTAGATGTTTTTAATCATGCTCCGCCGAGATATGATATCCAAAACGATGAATTGAAAAAGAAAAAAAAATTGCGACGTCATCACTTCGGTACTCTATAACATGCAACACTTTTTTGAGCTCTACAGGTAAACAAGTCTATCACTTCATAACTGACTGTTCAGTGGTTAAACTCTGTGTTTCAAAACACTTTGTCTTTATTTGATGGTTAATTAGGTTCAAAACTTCATACATTGGGTAAGACACATTTCATTAGGACTTATATAAATTCAACAAATACATGTAGATGTCTTTTTAAAGGTTAAACAAGTCTAACACTGTATGACTATTCACTAGAGTGGAATAACAGATTTAAAACTGAGAAATGTGTAATAAGTAAATTCCAATCACATTTAAATTCATTCAAGATTTAAAACTGAGAAATGTGTAATAAGTAAATTCCAATCACATTTAAATTCATTCAAGATTTAAAACTGAGAAATGTGCAATAAATAAATCCCGATCACATTTAAATTCATTCAAGATAACGTGTATATACTTTTGTTCAACACTTTTTGAAACTCTTCAGGTAAACAAGTTCAACACTTTTAAGCATGCACAAAGCTAGAGGAACTGATGCCTAACCCAGTACCTTCGTATGAAGTTCAATTTGCTTCATCTCTTCACATCAAATGAGATAAATGCATGAAATATAACGTATTTCTCACTTTTTGAAACTCTTCAGGTAAACAAGTTCAACACTTTAACAAAGCTAGAGGAACTGATGCCTAACCCAGTACCTTCGTATGAAGTTCAATTTGCATCAAATATAATGTATGTCTACACTTCTTGGAACTCTTCAGGTAAACAAGTTCAACACTTTTAAGCATACACAAAGCTAGAGGAACTGATGCCTAACCCAGTACCTTCGTATGAAGTTCAATTTGCTTCATCTCTTTACATCAAATGAGATAAATGCATGAAATATAACGTATGTCTACACTTTTTGAAACTCTTCAGGTAAACAAGTTCAACACTTTAACAAAGCTAGAGGAACTGATGCCTAACCCAGTACCTTTGTATGAAGTTCAATTTGCTTCACCTCTTCACATCAAATGAGATAAATGCATGAAATATAACGTATACATGTCTACACATTTTGAAACTCTTCAGGTAAAGGGAGTATCTCACTGAGAGGCGAATGCTTGCGAACCGTTGCGAATGAGCACAGTGCCATACATAGAGTATAGCCAACTCCGTGAACAGTAGGTATCAACATGGTGCATTTTCTTTTGTACTGCTTTGTTAGGCAAGCACATTACAAAAGAATATGCGCCATATTGATACCTACTGAACAAGGGTAGGCTAGACTCTCTCTATATATGGCACTGTGCTAATTCTTAACGGTTCGCAAGCATTCGCCTCTCAGTGAGATGGCAAAACTTTATGCCTCGAAATCTAAAGCCCTGATTTGGATGTCAATATGCTTTAGCTCCTCATCTGCCCATCGCCGCAGCCCTCTCGATGACACAGTGGGAGGACTTTGTCGATTCTCAGCCAAGACGAATCCACCTCAGTGGGCCATATGAAGTAGTCAGCACCTGAATCAACAAAAAAAGAAACGAAAAAGAAGTTGATGATAGTTATAAAGAAAATTATTAATCAAGCACATAATTTAATACAGTGGAAGCAACCTTGGAAGTCCTTGGGACAAGAGAAATTACCTTTTTATATCAAAACTGTGTTATTGAGCGATAAAATTAAATAGAATACAAAGAGATTAAACCTGGAAAATTCACCTTGTTATAATGAGAAGTTTGATATATCGGGGCTCTTTATAATAAGGTTCCACTGTATTTATCCTGGCAAAAATGAACATGGTTGGAAACAACTGATGATCTGATTTTACCTGGTGGTCGGTGCAAAAAACGGACGTCCCCTTCATCTCCGTCAACTTGTGTGATAAGCCCTGCATACCACTTCTGTCTGCCTGCCTTCACTGCGACAAAGCTGCCAACTTTGATGTCCATTCTCGTTTCCGTGTCCTTTCTTGCTTCCTGCTCCATTCTTCCTTCAGTGTCCTTTCTTGCTTCCTGCTCCCGTTTCCCTTCAGGATCATTTCTTGATTCTGGGTTGGGTTGGGTTTAAAAACAGAGACAGAAATTTATAAAAAATAAAAGAAATTATCATTGGTTTACAAGAATACAATGGCCAGTAGTTATTGCAATGAAGATGATTTTCAGCTTTAATATGATCATGATGTGAAATTTGGACAAATACATAAAGAAACCTCATTATACAAAAGGTTCTGGGGACCAAGGAATTGCCTTATGTTGAAACCTTGTTATATCATGTGTTAAAATATATATACTACAAAAAACTTGAACTTGTTTTGACAAGTTTGTTATAACCTTTTTATTTTATAGGATACAATCTTTGAAATGGAATTATGACCTTTTAAAGAAAATATCCTTGATTTAATAACTATACCTTTGACATCTGCTTTTGCTCTAGAGGTGGGCTTCATCCCATCTACAGTGTCCTTTCTTGCTTCCTGCTCCATTCTTCCTTCAGTGTTCTTTCTTGCTTCCTGCTTCTTTCTTCCTTCAGTGTCCTTTCGTGCTTCCTGCTTCTTTCTTCTGTCAGTGTCCTTTCTTGCTTTCTGCTCCCTTTTCCCTTCAGGATCATTTCTTGATTCTGGGTTGGGTTGGGTTAAAAAACAGAGACAGAAATTTATAAAAATAAGAGAAATTGTCATTGGTTGACAGGAATACAATGGCCAGTAGTTATTGCAATGAAGATGATTTTCAGCTTTAATATGATCATGATGTGAAATTTGGACAAATACATAAAGAAACCTCATTATACAAAAGGTTCTGGGGACCAAGGAATTGCCTTATGTTGAAACCTTGTTATATCATGTGTTAAAATATATATACTACAAAAAACTTTAACTTGTTTTGACAAGTTTGTTATAACCTTTTTATTTTATAGGATACAATCTTTGAAATGGAATTATGACCTTTTAAAGAAAATATCCTTGATTTAATAACTATACCTTTGGCATCTGCTTTTGCTCTAGAGGTGGGCTTCATCCCATCTACAGGTCCAGTTGCAATCCTTCTGACAACATACTGCTGCACGTAATCTTTGTTGGAGCATGCCTGCTTGCCCTCTTCGCATCCATTGCAGAAACATGAGAGTTCTCTGACTTTGATGACATTAGGCCGAACAGATAAGATGCTGTGAAGACGTCGTGTTCCCTGAATTGTTTTCAGTGCTTGTCGTTTCCTGTCTCGATCTATCTTCTCAATCCAGAATGCTTTCCTACAGAAATGGGTGCATTTACTGCCATCATCCTCTTGTTCCTTAGGTAGGGTTGCCGTGCGTTCGATGAAGTTGAAGAAATCTTTGGCATTAGCGATGATCTCTGTGCCAGACATGACTGCATCCGTAGCTAATCGCTTCACCACGCCACTCTCTCCATCACTGGGTCCTTTGCCATGCCTGCTGCCAAAGTATTCATGTTGAAACCCAAGTTGGTGGTCCTCCTTTCCATAAGAAATGTCAAGGAATGGTCCACGGGACTTGTATTGGCAAGCTGCCCCATCCGAGAACCGAATGATCCTGTTGATGTTCGGAACCTTCTTCTTGATATGTTCCACAGCAAAGGAAGTGAACTGCTGTACTGCATTGAAGTCATGAACATTGTCCTTCGTAATCATGATCATTGACTCTGTTACAGTTTCTGTGCAATCAGGGCATTTATAATACCCAACAATGGGGTGTATTGTTGCAGAATCGTGTCCCCAGTGCACAGCCTGCACTTCATCCTGAAATGTGCACGAATAGTTTTCCGCAAAGTCTAATACCATTACCACACTTCTGCTTGGTGGAGACTTTGACACCCGCAAGAATTCCCGACTCTGCCAAGATGCCGTGAATAGGTGCTCTGAGAGTGCTGCTGCTTCGATCTTCAACTCTTGCAACATCTCCTCCAATGGGCCTTCTTTTCTCCCTAGAACCATTCTTGATGTCTTCTTCCCTTTTTCTTCCTTGGTCTCTCTTGCCCATTTTTTCCATTCCACATTTCCCTTATGCTTCAGCACATCCAGATCCAACACTGCATCAAGCTTTGATGTGCCACAATTCCCACACTGTCTCTGGATGCAGGGTAGCTTGTGGAATGGCTGGTTGTCTGCCCTCTCGCTTAGGGTTGCAGCATTAAAGTCGTAAATGTCCTTGAAGATGGAATGATTTGCCAGTTTGTTGATGGCTGCCATTTTTAGTTCCACATTTTGACAGTATTCACACAGACAACCTCTGTATGTGATCAAATGTCGGTGCTTGACATGGGTGGGCTTCAGGACTGCAAACGTAGACAGCCCAACTTTCATTGCAGGGTTTTCCTTCTGGAACTTTGCAAACAAACCCCTCACTGTCATCGTCAGGAAAGCGCATGCTTTTTTAGTTCTTTTGCTTACGAATTTCTTGTCCGGGAGGGTTGTAGCATTCTCTTGGTAGAATCTCTGGACAGTGTCCCTCGTTTCTGCTGGTATTTGGGAAGGGCGACTATGTGGTTTACATGTTGATTTTGGTCGTAGACATTTGGATGTAATCCCCAGATTCTTGCACAAGACCGTCTGGCATTTGTATTTTCTGCAAATGCGCTTGGACGGTATCATATGACGTTTTACCATCAAGTCTGTTTTCTTCCTGCTCTTCCGCATATTGCGTATCTTCTCTGCCACTGATTCATGAATAGCCTGTGCAGTCACATCTGTCCTAATGCCCTTTTCCTGAAGCAGATGTTTCTTCCTCGGGGATGCACAAGATCTTCAACTGTATCTGTATATATCTCTGGATCTGTAGATAGGGCAGACCTTGCACGGACGAGACTTTGCCGCCTTGCATCTCCTGATCTTATATTCAGTCGTCTCTTCTCCTTCTCCATCTGCTCTTGGGCTTCTCTTAAACGTTTCTCCTCTTCTTTATGTCGTTTCTTCTCTGCCCTCGCTTCAATTATCTCTTTCTTATGTTGTTGAATTAGCTGTTCTTGTCCAATGAGCAATTCCTTTTCTTCACGTCGCTTCCTACGACGTCTGTCCAAGATTTCTTGCCTTTTCTCATTGGAGAGACGATTTCTGTACTCCCTTTTCTTTGCTGCGTTTATTTCTTTCCGCTTCGCCTCCTTACCTGACTGAGCTCTTGTCATTTTCACTGGTTGTTTACCTTTTTCTGCCTTCTTCTTGGCTTCTTCCTCTTTCAGTTTTCTCTTGGATCTATATTCTCTTTGCTGTTTTGCTCTATGAGCCAGGTTACCTTTCTTCTCTACCTCATTTCCAGGTTGATCAAGGTATTCACGTTTTTCTGCCCGGTTCTTTCTTTTCACAAGAGCTTCATACTTCAGGTAAGCTTGATACTTCATTGGATTTTGGACTCTTAAATGTGTACGCCAATGAATTTTCTTGCTGTGTTCATGGTTGTTTTCATCAGCGTTTTCATTACGGTCTTCACTACCCTCTGCTGGACAAAATGCCCTCAATTTCAGATGAAAGGGTGGCCTTGGCTTAGATGTTGATTTAGCTTTAGAAGGCATGTTTGTTGGTTTCTGTAATCAAAATAAAAATTCAAAATAAAAGGAGTTTTATCTAGTATGCTATTTTTCTTGGCTATAATGTTCATCGAATGGACACTACATGCAATGCAGACTTTTACGAGAAAAGGGTAAATGAATACAAATAAATGAATCATTACAAAGAAAGAAAAAGAAAAAAATAAAATCTAAAATCCAAACTATGACTAAGACGTCTAAACAACAACAATACACCATGAAAGATTATTATAGAGGTCTAGTATAATATTATTAAGTTCGAAAAATGAAACATGCTTTTTGAGCTGCTTTTGGGGTCCGATTCCGCTGGTTTTACGGGTTGTCAAGTGAAACGTAACACGTATCGCTATATGTGGGACTATTGTTAAAATATTTGAGATTTTGGGCGAATATTCTGGAGAAACATCGCTAAAAAAGGAATATGGAGGCATCTGAATATGAGGAGAAACTATCAATGGACGGAATTTTACCATTGGAATAATTGCTGGAAGAATTGTTTGAGGAATTTTAAGACGGTTTTGTTCCGAAGAAGGCACAAATTTATTTACTATACCGTTACTACATCGGACACAAGTGTTCCTCACCGAAGAGTAGCATCGGGGCTAAAAAATGCCAGTATCTTTTCCTAAATACTTTAAAGTCTCTTTTACCGTAGTAATCCTTTGTTTTATAGGTTTAATACAAGGATGGATTGTGAAACTCTTCGATTTTCATGCATTTACTGCTCACATTACGGAAAACTAACAAATACCGCCGATTTCAACCAGCAGACACCACTCTTGCGTGGTGTCCAAACGAGGGTACGGACAGTAAGAAAGGATGAAAAGTCGAGCTACTTCATCAAAAATACAAGAATTTTTACAACGGTCGATAGAGTGGAGTACATCAAACAAAAAAATAAACCTTACCGTTTACAGCAGTTTTAGAGTGGCTTCCCAAAGTCATCGATTTGCTCACCGATGCTTCAAACCTTTCCGACTCTAGCGGTGACTCGCAGAAGGACGCCATATTGTCAAAGTGAAAATTTCAGCTTCGCACCATGGAAACGGAGCCGAATGAGCTATTTATATCAACCACCATGACTCATCGAGATTTTGCCGGACTGATCGATTCTGATGAGGGGGGATATTTTTAATGACACTGGTTTCAATTTACCGATCCTTCTTTTTACCGCATGGACACCACGTCGGTGACTCGTATTTCTGAATGATGATACTTAAAAATGCTTGATAGTATCCTGATTTCATTTATCAAATATTACTGGCAAGAAAAATACCTCATTATGGACAATAAGATTTACAATTTCAACTATCCCATATAAGGAACATTGGCTCAAAGTACCGCCACGACGTATAAATTATTCGTGGACACCGCCGTAGTGGCGGTATCGATGACTTTGGGAAGTCTGCTATTAAAAAATGTTTGGCGAATCCAATCTTTTTCGACTTTGATTATATAGATGAAGTTAGAATATGTATTTGCTGATTGTTACCGGAGGTAAGGAATTTGTAATTACTTTGAAATAAGCAGTCAAAATATTTTTATTTTCATGTCACAAATTTTCATTAGAAAATGGGGTTGGACACTAACATATAATGTTCATTTTTTCATAAAAGGAGCAGCGTGTATGTTTGAAAATTTACACACAGGAAGATTATCATTATGTGTATCAAACAAAACATCCATCATTGCAAAGTGTTTGCTTAACAAGGAGTTATACTTGGTTTTATGACCGTCGGTGGTGAATTTCCTTAAAAACCCCAACTTCGTGGACAGACCCATATACAGTCCGAAGAAGAAATCCAAATACGGATGATTTAAAACACGGAGAATAAAAAATTGCAAAATTCGTACGCTACGAACTAAGTATGGAGTGATGCATTTACGATGACTGTCCCGTAGTAATGTGTGTCTCTATTGAGTACAAACGGAAGAGTGGCGAAAAATCACGCAGCTGAGTAAAAACACGAGGCTATGGAAGGCCGTGATTGGACGTCTCGGAAAAACAAACCATGGAGACTGTGTATCGCAGGTGCGAAGTAACTAAAAATATGTGTGTCCATGTCATTTACCGGGCAAGAAGGAAATGCCGAATAAATGCTCTGAAAGTTTGTTGACCCAAACAAGAATGGGGTGTATGGAACACTACATATAGTCCCCCTCTACATTGGGACTTGAAAAAAAGGAAGCAATCGATCCAAAAAATATATACATGGTATTTTGTATTTCGTGAGGCGCCTCAGGATTTTTTGCTGAAACTTTCCTCTTATTGCTTCACATCACCAGGATTAACGAGCTATGAATTTGAATTTACCTCGGGTGTTCCCTTCCTTTATCGTCTTTATATGTCTCTCTGGTGCCTGGCTCCATTACAAGGTACCCAGATGGAGTTATATAAGGTACCCTGGGGTGGAGAATTCATGATCCCGATAGTTTGGCGCATCTGTTGTCAGGAAAAACCGTCCAGGTCTCCTGTCTACCGCAAGTATCTGCTCTCCTATATGTACCTGATGAATTTGTAAAGAAGAGAGATCATTTCAATAAATAGATACATTCTCAAAATAAACTGCATGGGTTGCGGGAGCCTGTGAGCGTTGACGAGCTGTATACCCTTGGCCTTCTCCTCATCCACACCGAGGAGAATGAACACCTCTGAAAATGTTTTGTAGATGTTTTCCTCTCGATGCTCCTCGACAATAATTGTCGGGTGTTGGGCCATTGGGATAACCTTATTTTTGTTGTCCATTGAGATGGCAGCAGTGGATCCACCACTGATTGCGTCTATTATAAAGCCATGATGCTGAACATCAGACTCACTCCTGCTACATCTGAGCATTTCCATTTTCAACATAAAATACAGATAGGTAAAGTTTTTCAAATGATTTGAAATAATATTGATGAACTGAATGGTATAAGTCAATCAAACTTTCAGCAGATTTAAAATTGCTTTACCTTATTTTTGTTGTCCATTGAGATGGCAGCAGTAGATTCCCCGAGATCTGCGATCATCTCCGAGACAATTTTAACTCGCGCCGGGCAGTAATGGGTGTCTGGCTTCTTCTAGTTGACATCGTTTTTCTTTGCTGCAACCTTGGCGTCGATCCTTCCACTGTATCTCCTTGCATTCTTAAGTCTGCGGCTGGGTGGTTTCATCCAATGATGAATAGTTGATACACCTGCAATGTTACAAACAAGAAAAATTGTTAGAATTGTGGTGGAGGCTGCTCAGTTCTGATTGAGGAAGTCTTTGCAATGGAATGTCGATCGGATCAAAGGACTGCTCCTCATTTTCAGTTTGTTTTGTTGGCTGGTGGAGGAATTCTGCTAGGTACTCGCGATCATCTTGTTGGTAGTTACCTTTCGAATGACATTTTATTTTCAGTCCACATTCTACTTATATTTATGATGCATTTGATTGATTTGAAGGACAAACGGAAATTGGATGCTAATTAAAAAAAATGACAAGGGAATATGCTCACAGATTAGAACTTGAAACCAAAATGGAGGAAAAGACTATTAAGGTAAATGATAGGAGTACCATCTTCATATAGGGTATGAACACTACAAGTACTTCTCTGCGCCATGCTTACTTTCAGCATATCCTGTAGCTGAGCACCAACCTTCATGCTTTGTTTATCTGCCAGGATGGCCTTATAATATTTTTGCTGTGTTGGTACGGAGTGCAGCATGAATTCGCCAAGATCATCCTTATTGACGACTGCTGCAAATCTGCGTTCGAAGGTGTACCTGCACTGGGGGAGGAGGGGAGGGGGGGGGCAGGAGGATTTTTCTCTACAGTCCTTGGTGGGGCACCAGCCGGCTGCTTAGCTGATAATTGTTGGGTGTTGGGCCGTTGGAATAACATTGTTCGTGCTCGAGCAAGTGTACCGTGTAAAATCAATAGGGTATTCGGAGGTCCGCTCTGGTGCGTCCGTTTAGAATGAAATCATGTCGTGAAACAGATTTAAATTTGCTTTACCTTATTTTTGTTGTCCATTGAGATGGCAGCAGTAGATTCCCCAAGATCTGTGATCATCTCCGAGGCAAGTTACACTCGCGCCCGGCAGTAATGGATGTCTGGCTTCTTCTAGTTGACATCGTTCTTCTTTGCCGTAACATTGGCGTCGACACTTCCACTGTATCTCCTTGCATTCTTAAGTCTGCGATTGGCTGGTTTCATCCAATGATGAATAGTTGATACACCTGCAATGTTACAGACAAGACAAATTGTTATAAATTTATCATAATTTCATTATGGAGGAAGGTTACAATATTGTAACTGGGGTAGGGACTAGAGTCGCACGAATTGAGCATTATTTAGCAAAGTCTAGCCATCGATCTGCTAGCGGGCAAGGCATCAGGGATGTAGGTCTGCATTCTGCGATACCATCCCATGCATTCCTCCTGCGTGATGGCGTCAATGTTTCTCCTGGCTATACGATGTTTACTCGCCACCTCTCCATCGTCGGTCCTGCCTGTATAGCAGCTTCTTGATCGCCTATTGCCTGCTGCATATCAGGACATGCAAAATTCCTCTGAACTGTTGATTTAAATGCAGAATGGGCGTTCTCTGTGAAGTTGAGGAATGGAGAGTAAAGAGGCAGGAGGTTAACCTGGATGAGTGGTTCAACATCAGGTGGAAACTGAGCCCTCACGTGTGGTCTGGCATTGTCATAGATCAAAACAACTGGTTCCCCTCACCTGCACCTGCATCTAGCTGATTCATTGTTGTGCTTCCATCCAAAATTCACTTTGACCTGTAAAATTAAACAGAAGACCCAGTTCAGTCACTTTACTCAAGTCAAGGTGAAATTTAGGTTACTTCCTATACTTATTATTTCGCCTAGAAAGTCCCAGTTCCATATCCCGATGTTGACTTCATGGTTTCATGCCTTACTATACCTTTTGCTCTTTGCAAGTTTGCATAATATCATGTATATTTACTTTTGACAACTTTTTGTATAATGTTGATTTTCATTCATAAGTTGAAGTCTTCCTGAACCATTTGATGTTCCTGGAAATTCCCAAGAGAAAAAAGCATATCTTGAACCCGGCCCTTTGCAGAAACACCATCTGTGAAGAAGTGTCCTTTTCCAACATTTACGATGTCTAAATATGAGCTTTTTTTGGAGACTTTAACAGAGCAAGTCCCCCCACCATGAACAGCTTTCACCTGCATGTAGGCCCTTGCTGATTTATTATAGTGCTTCCATCTGAAAGTCACTTTGACCTGTAAAATTAAACAGAAGACCCAATTCAGCACTTTACTAAAGTTACTTTCAATACTGATTATTTTGCCTAGAAAGACCCAGTTCATTTTTAAAAACATACACTCTGTGCCTGCCCGGACTACAACGACAAACAAACGAAAGCTCGCACGTGTTCTCATACTGGGTAAACAATAGTCAAAACAGCTTTATTGAATCTAGTCTCTTCATCATGGTCAAAGCTGACTCTTTGGCTCACTGATTCACTTTGTTCCTTAGAATGGAAATTCATTGCTGCAATGTCTAGCCAGATACTTTAAGCCATAATTGGCGCAACCTGGCGAAGAAGCGGCACCAAAAAGATGGACGTTCATGCGATAATCCACTGGCTCCTTGTGGATGTCGTTATCTTGGAACCACAGGAAGCGCAGGAGGTCTCGGTCATCCTCAGCGACCCTAAACTGAAAGAACATCTTCTCAACATCACATAGCACTGCTACATTGTGCTTCCTGAACCGACAAAGAACTCCCACCAATGAGTTTATCATGTCCGGTCCCTTGAGCAGATGATCGTTAAGGCAGGTGCCGCCGTACTTTGCGGAACAATCAAACACTATTCTCATCTTCTTCTTCATTGGATGATACACACCATGATGTTGTATGTAATTTGTTTCTCCAGGCGGCGCCTTGGTCTCTACTTGTTCTGCAAAGCCACCATTGATGATATCTGTCATGAAGCTTGTATAGTTGTCTCTATATGCTTCGTCCTTCTTAAGCTTTCGATGGAGGTGTTCGAATCGAACGGTTGCCAACCTTTTGTTGCTTGGAAGGTTTGGCCGGGTCTTGAAGGGCAGCGGCATCTGCAAATGACCATCCTCGCATTGTACAATGTTGGTCTCAAGGTGTTTCAAGAATTGTAGGTCATTCTGAGAGCATGCTTTGTCCGGCGATTTGTCCTCTGCGAAATCTGCCTCAAGCAACCCTATGATCTCCTTTGGCTTCGGAAATGGTATCTCGCGAGTAGAAACCCTCCCACACTGGCTACTGAAGTCCATGGCATTCTCTTCTTCGGCAAAGCCAACAATACTCCAGCCGAGGTCAGTTCGAATAGCAAATGGTTCTACATCGCTACCAGTAACTACTTGTCTTGGTGTCAGAGCTCTTGGGCAATTATAGCCTATCAGTAGGCCGACTTCGCATCTCTGAAGTGCTGGCATCTCTCTTGCAACATCTTGGAGATGAGTCCACTTCTCAGCAGTACTTCTGCTTGGGATGTGTTCTCTATCAGTCGGTATGAAGTCACGCGTATAGCATTTTCCTATCTTGAGCTGGGAGGGCGACATCATACCTCTAACTAAGATACTTGAAGTCACGCTGCAATCAATGTTCGATGACGAAGTCATAGTAGATAACTTTAAGCGTATGGGTTGCTGCTTAGCATTCAGGGCTTGCGCTACTTCATCTAGAATGAACGATGAATCACTCTGGGTATCCAGGAGGGCGTAAGTCAGAATCTCTGACGATGGTGCTTGTTCTGCCGCGACCCACACTGGTACAATCATCGAAGTGCTAGCTTGTTTTCCAGAACGGACTTGGCAAGACGTAGCCCTGTCCTTAGAAGCTCCTTCACTCTTGTGCGCATTGTCCTCTCTTATCGTAGGGTTTTCCTCATGAAGAGCCGTGGGATGGCGCTTACCACATGTACTACACTTCAGCCTTTGTTTACATGCCTTAGAAAAATGCCCCTTCTGTAAGCAACCAAAGCATACATGATTTTCTTGAACAAACTTCCTGCGTTCAGAAAGTGGCTTGGCCAAAAACTTGTCACAGTCCTCGGACTTGTGTCCAGTTTCACTACACAGGCAGCAAGGTTTTGGAGCCTTCTTGACTTGGTTTGGGATGTTCTTGCCTTTGGCACTTTCCTTGGTGTTGACAGCCAAAGCAGATCCCTTATTTCTTGCTTCTCGCTTGATCTTGAAGGTCTTGGGACTTGATTCTCTTTGAGAGTCCTCAGATTTCAGGGCACCTAGAGAAGAAATGGGATTGTTGGCTATCCTTGCCTCCTTAGCAACAAATTTCACAAACTTAGAAAATGAAGGATAGCTGCCGCCTTCCAACTCATTTGATACCACCCTATTCCAGCTACTAATCAGCCAGTCTGGAAGTTTGGCTATCATCTTTTGATTCTCATAGCAGTCGTTTAGCACCTGGAGGCCAGTGACATATGGCATAGCATCATCACAAGACTTTAAGTAGTCCGCAAACTTCTGAAGACCTATGGCATCTTTGGAGGATATCTTCGGCCAAGCACTTAGCTTCTTCCGGAACGCTTGTTGGATATTAAAAGGATGACCATACCTCTGTCGAAGGCACCTCCATGCCCCATCATATGCCTCTTTGGAGTCCCCGAAAAAGAAACCTTCCACGGCCTCCCTTGCCGGACCAGTCAGGTACTGCTTCAGATAATACAGCATCTCTGTTGGTGGTATGCCACGGTTTTCGATCAAAGTCTTGAAACCTTTGTCGAACTCTACAAACTCGAGCGGATCCCCACTAAAGGTGCGTGGCACTGGCATCGGAAGTCTTGTGTGGTACATGTTGTCTGCTAAAGCCTTACATAAGCCCTGGACGTCAACCGACGTTGTCTGAGGCGGCTGTAGTGGTGTCTTGTCACGAGGTTCCACATGCGAATCAGGTAGACTATCATGTAGCTGGCCTACTCTAAACTCTGGGCCCATCTCATCTTGAGGGGAAGGAGGTGACGTCTTGGCAGGAGGTTCTGCTGACTGCCCTTGAATACCTTCAGGTGGTTGGTTTACTCCAACTCCTGGGTACATTTTGTCTTGAGGAAGAAGTGATGGTGTGTTACGAGATTCTACAGGCTGTCCAGGATTGCTATCAATGTCAATTACTGGTGTGGCTCCACGCAGTTGGCTGGTTTCAACCCCTTGGTCCATTTCGCTTAAAATTGAGCTGAAGACCGATGAAGCATATTCTTGTTTCAAGAATTCTTTTGCTATCTGCTTCCGATCCTCGGCGTCAAAAGGACCTTCTAGGGATCCCAGAACTTCTTCCAAGGCGTTGAGGCTATCTCTGACCATTGCGTTGGCACGGTCCATCCTCGTGGTGGCCTCTCTTATGGGGACCTTGTGTCTCCTCAAAATCTCGTAGGTTTCCATCAATTCCCTCTCTCCAGCTTCCAGTATGGATATCTGTTGTTTGATGGGACCTTCTTCTGTCTCTGTCTTAATGATTGTTTTAGCTGCCTTTACTGTGGCCTTAAGGGAGCCATACATCTTGAAAAACTTCCGCTCTGTCTTTGATTCTTCAGAGGCCTGAAGAGCGGCCATTTTTTCCGTAGGCTGCCTCTCCCTTGATGACTTTCTTGAATCTGCCATGTTTAATTGGCTTTGACACAACAGAAATGTAATAAGGAGCTGGCCTCTTATGCTAAACCATGCACTTGCACCTTGTACAGCAAATTGACCAAATTAAATTGTCATGCAACTAGAGTGAAATCAAACATCAATTTAAGCAAAGCTACAGCGCTAAGCCTACCAACCTCATCAATGTAAAACCGCTTAAAATGCTTCTTGCTAATGCAATTACAAATACTCCATAGTAATTTGATTTTACATCTCCCAATAAAGCCTTTACGCACGCCTCAAAATTCGCTTATCAAAAGGGCTTGAATGCAGACCACGCGATCATGCGATAAAGTTCAACATCGCCACACACTCCTTCCTTGCTTGACTCTGAACTGCGATGTCAATATCACTTTGTAATGAAATTACACCTTTAACTTTCTTGTCACTTGAGCACAAAACTAATGCTGGCTACCTGCAAACAAAACATGCAGTATTTGCAGAATCATATTGGAAACACTTTTCAATAGACTACTATACATGAAATAGTTATTAAAATTCAACTTTTACTTGACCTCTGTTAATTTGTTATCAAGAGTCTTGAAGTTTCACAGAGCCTATTATAGCTCTGGTTCTAACTACTTTTATTTCATCAAGTTCAGATCCAATGTTTCATTTATAAATTCAATGTTGTTGGCTTGATTTATGCTTCAAGTTCAAACCTGGCTGGACCTGGACTGTACAAGACTAAACCACGCTGGCTCCCGGGCTGTATGGCTTGACCGGGCCGATTCCCGGGCTGTTGTTCAAGCTGGACTTCAGCTGGATTAGGCTAGTTCATAAATTATGCTAGGGCTGCTACGAGAGGCTGACACAGAATAGTCTTGAACTTGGGCTTGGCTGATCCGCTAACATCTACACTGGGCTTTAGTCCTTAGACTCTTAACTAGACGTGACTGTGGGCTTGATCTATCAAGGCCGTCGCTAGTCCTGTTACATTATGGCTGCATGCCAACTGCTGGTGCAAATTATGGTAAAGCCACATATTTTATAACAGTGTAT
Source organism: Strongylocentrotus droebachiensis (assembly GCA_035222895.1). Lineage (NCBI taxonomy): Eukaryota > Metazoa > Echinodermata > Echinoidea > Camarodonta > Strongylocentrotidae > Strongylocentrotus > Strongylocentrotus droebachiensis. Next base: position 14,910 of record JAVYIG010009793.1, on the reverse strand, counting down.
AATAACGATTGTGGCTGATTCCAGCTTAGCGTCCATAATACACCTCAATAATAAATCGATGACACTGCTGCATTGCAACTTTAGAAAACTACATGGGGTATGGACTATGTTGCGTGTTAACTAGTAATCCCACACAATTCTCTTTTTTAATTAAACTACTAAAAAGCAGTATCCCTCCAGACAAGAAAACACTTAATAAATGATCACATCCAGACAAATTGATTATGGTTAAAACTTGGTTCTATATTCTATAATTTCACATAAGAAACAATGATTACAGAATTATCAAAAACCTCTTCTGTCTATCTCAACAGTGACAGACAATTAAACTATCACTAGGCCCTTGGTAGTTACTATTAATAATCAAACATAGATAACTTCCAACAGCACAGATAATATAAAGGAGACTCAACTTAGTCACTATGGTATTAATGATTACCGCTTAATACAAGTCTCGAAATATCAGGAGTCCTGTTCAGTACAACTTAAGACAGTACTAAAACAAGTCAGTTAAATATCATTCACACTCCATGAATAATAACAGTCAAGAAAATACTACTCAAATCTAAGCGTTTAGATTTACCTACATAGGCACGAAATATTGTGGTTCAAGAAACCACTAAACAAATCTCTACTTGTGTATGTGTAAGGAATGCACAACACGAGAATACAACAATATATCGGTGGATCTAGACTATAGCAGATCTAGATCAGTAGACCAGGCATAGGCCTAGAACTAGTGCAATTATAAACATGTAAAATATGTGTTAGTAAGCGTACGCACTCAACAACAGGCACTCAGTCACTCAAAATAAGGCATCACAATGATAAACAATGCAATGCATAAATCACAATATAATTAACGTTACGTGAGTCATTGGAGTTGAATTCAAAGTAGATCTTCTTCAAGTTCTAGATAGATGTAGAAACTAGCTAGTCGAAAACGGTGGTCGATGAGCTGGTTGTCGATCGCGTAGGATATGCAGACGATGATCGACGCTAGGTGAATACCACGATGATGAAGACGATGATGAAGACAACGATGATGAAGACGACGCTGGTGAAGGCAGCGCTGATGAAGTCGACGATGATGAAGACAACGCCACAACGGTGATGAAAACGATGATGAATCAGTTAACAGATGAATACAATGATGATGCAGTCAATGTCAATAGATCAACTTCAGTGACTTGCGATGCAGGTCGAAGAATCAAATGTCGAGACAATATATATCATATGAAGTCGTGGTGATAAAAGGTTGTCAAACAATAATGCAGGTGAGAAAAGCTTTAGATCATATTAAATGTTCTATTCTCACTGCTGGTGAATTAAGGTGTCGTCAATGCTGAACATCGAGAGAGTCAAAATATATCTTGCAAAACGTACAAAATGTAAATAGGTGAGCACGTCCACCGGGAATGGTCCGGGGACGTAGTAGTTCAATCCTCGTTGGATACAGATTTTACAGGTACAAATATCAACACAATAACAGCATGTGCGTATACCAATATCAAAACAGCTCACTGATTCCCGCACAGGAAAACCAGAAGAGCGCCAATCAACTACAGCGCGATTGGTTCAAAACAAGCGCACATGTATGTTAATTAAGCACGTGATCTAAATACTTATGAATAAATACGCGTACATCTATGTTAATTCATCATGTGATGAAAATACTAATGAATAAACATCGTTATATAATAAATCGAGTTAAAACCAGTTCTGAGGACATGGCGTAATACCAAATCCTCGAACTCTCAATGACTTCTAAAGCGGCCATTTTGGATTAAAAACACAATATGTATACCAGTGAATTATAAATGAATGCACTGTAACATTAGTCGCTACATTAACCCCCCTACCAGAACCGAGCTTGCGTAAGCTCCGAGGGGCGAAAATACACAATTAAAAATATAAAGGAAACATATGTACAAAATACATTAATATACATGAAAATAACCACTATTTATGCGACACGTTCAATGTAGTGAACCTGAACGTACCTCTGCGGCCAGTGGACGTGGCGGCCTGAACGTGTGACACGCGCAGTAGATCGCAATTTCACCAGAGCAGGAGCAGGCGTAGGAGCAGGTGCAGGAGCAGGCGCAGAGGTTGCGCGAAGTGCTGTGCGCAGAGGGGAGGAGACGGTAGGCTCTCCCTCTAGAGGCACGTCAGCCGCGGTAGTCCTAGCTGAAACGCTTTCCAAAAACGCGGGTTTCAGTCGATCAATGCTTACAGAAACATGCTTGACCTTTTGCTCAATAACGAAAAACTTCGGGTTTCGTTTGAGAACCTTGAACGGACCCAAATACGGAGGCTGTAATGGCTTACGGACAGCATCGATACGCAAGAAAATATGCGTACAAGTATCGAGAGACCTATGTACAAAACTGGTCTGTGGTGACCTACGTGTCGCTGTAGGCGCTAAAGCAGACATATGGTCCTTCAAGCGTTGGACGTAGTCGGCGGGGTCAACAGTATCGTGTCGTGTAGGCACTATCAGCTGGCCTGGAAGACGCAACGCCGTCCCGTAGACGAGTTCGGCAGCGGAAGCTCCGATGTCTTCCTTAATAGCTGCGCGAATACCCAACATGACCAATGGTAGGTATTCTTGCCAACGGTTCGGCTCGGGTTGAGATTTGAGAGAGGCCTTCAGTTGCCGATGGAACCGTTCCACCATACCGTTGGCCTGCGGGTGGTAGGCCGTGGTGGCTATGGTCCGACAACCGAGCAAATTAGCTAAAGCAGTGAAAAGCGCCGATTGAAACTGACGACCTCGATCATGCGTAATCGTGGCTGGAGCTCCAAAGCGAGCTACCCAGTTCTCCACTAGAGCTATGGCTACTGTCTCGGCAGTGGCATCTGCTATCGGGATCGCTTCGGGCCAACGGGTGAACCTGTCGATACAAGTCAGCAGATAAATGTGCCCTTTCGAGGGCGGTAGTGGCCCAACAAGATCAATATGAACGTGTGCAAAACGGGCATCGGGGTTGGCAAAAGTGCCAAGCGGTGAGTGCGTATGACGTTGGATTTTTGCGCGCTGACATGGGATGCAAGTACGCGCCCATGCACAAATGTCCTTGTTAATACCCCGCCACACAAAACGGGCCGCGATTAGCTTTTGCGAAGCTTTAATACCCGGATGCGCGAGATTGTGCAGATTGTCAAACAACGATCGACGGTGCGCTACCGATACATACGGCCGTGGATGCCCTGTGGACATGTCGCACCAAATGTGCGCGTCCCCTTCTGGAAGGAGGACCTTCTCAAATTTGAGCGAGGTTGACGTGTCTGAGCGCAGAGCAGCGAGCTCGACGTCATCGACTTGGTCGGTCGCGACTACACGCAGGTTAATCGAGTTTGGTAATTGCACTGAGTCAATCTCGGTGCGAGAAAGTGCATCAGCTACCTGATTATCAACGCCTCGAATATGGCGTATGTCGGAGGTAAACTGTGACACGTAATCGAGTTGCCGCGCTTCCCTAGGGGAATGTCGATCGGGCGATGTCTTGAGTGCGAAGGTAAGAGGCTTGTGGTCTGTAAAAACAAAAAAATCACGCCCCTCTAAGAAGTATCGGAAATGGCGTATTCCGAGGTAAATGGCTAGCAGCTCTCGACCAAAGGTACTATACCTAGTCTCGGGAGGCTTGAGGCGGCGAGAAAAGAACGCAAGCGGTCGCCACTCCCCTTCATGGAGTTGCTGTAACACACCACCTACGGCGAGATCGGAAGCGTCTACCGCGAGGCTTGTAGGTAGCTCAACAGACGGGTATGTAAGCATCGTGACGTTCGCGAGGTCCTCTTTGACAGCCGCGAAAGCAGAGTCGCACACAGGGGACCAATCTAACGCCTTTCGAGAGCGCTTAGGTTGCTTGCGCAGTAAATCAGTCAAGGCGGCCAGCGAGGATGCGCACTTAGGCATAAATCGGCGGTAAAAATTAACCATGCCTAAGAACCGGCGCAGCTGGCGTAGCGAGGTAGGGCGCGGAAATTTGCGAATTACCGTGACCTTGTCATCCATCGGGGATACGCCCTGGGCATTCACATGGTGCCCTAGAAAGTCAAGTGCTTCGACTCCAAACTGGCATTTGTCAGGATGCACTACTACTCCATAATCACGGAGGCTTGCGAACAGCTGGCGCAAATGAGTCTCGTGCTGTTCGGGATTCTCGCTGGCAACAAGAATATCATCAAGATACACGAATACAAATGGCAGGTCACGGACGACCCTATCAATAAACCTTTGAAAGGTTTGCGCCGCGTTGCGTAGTCCGAATGGCATGCGTCGGAAATGGAATAACCCAAAAGGGGTTGTCAGCGCGGTCTTCTTCACATCATCAGGGTGTACGGGGATCTGATGATATGCGCGCACTAAGTCAACTTTGGAAAATACGCACTTGTCTCGCAACTGTGCGGCAAAGTCGTGAAGGTGCGGAATGGGATAGCGATCCGGGACGGTCACGCGATTAAGAGCGCGGTAATCGCCACATGGTCGCCAACCGCCTGACTTCTTTGGCACCATGTGGAGCGGCGACGCCCATGAACTATCTGAGGGCTCGACAATACCCAAATCGAGTAACCGGCCAAACTCGTCTTTAGCGATCTTATGTTTGTCCGGCGCTAAGCGTCGAGGTCGTGCCGAAACGGGTGGGCCGGTTGTGAGTATTCTGTGTGTGACGTCATGTTTCATCGGACAGTTCTTAAACATGGGCCGAGTTATTTCCGTGAACTCGGCAAGTAAGCGCTTGTAGACAGAATCGGAGTCTACCTGCACTATAGTGAGGTTCAGTGACGGAAAGTCGGAGGCGATGCCATTAACGGACAGGCTAGTGGTGGCATCCCAAAGTCGGTTTGTGCGCAAATCAACCAATAAGCCATAATGTCTCAAGAAATCTGCGCCGAGGATAGGCTGCGAAACATCGGCCAATATGAATGACCACTTAAACGAACGCCGCAGCCCAATACACACTGTGAGCTCACGCTGCCCATATGTGCATATGCGCGTCTTGTTTGCAGCCTGCAAAACGAGTGGCATAAGGTGCCTCTTATCAGCGGTGTTGGCAGGGATTACGCTTACCGCGGCACCCGTATCAACCAAAAATCGTGTCCCGGAATCTCTATCTGTGACATAGAACAAGCGACCGTCACGAAGAGGGCCAGTGAGGCTTGTCGCGCCCACCTCCTGGCCTAGTTGTTTTCCGCTGGCTTGCTATATGTGCATGGCGGGCGGCACTGGTGAGCCTTCTCACCCCACTTCTCATGATACCAACAAAATTCCGAAGTGCTTGCTGATTTACTACCGGATGAGTCGCGCTTACGGTTACTGCTCATGCTGCGGCTTCGGCTTCGGCTCCGCATGTGACCGACAGTGGCAGTCAACTCCTTCACCATTTTCGTGAGCTCAAGGACTTGGTGTTGGAGATCGGGGTTAGAGTTAGATACAGCTGCGACTGTGGCGCTGGGTGCTGAAATTCCAGTGACGGGAATTGACGCTTCTAGAATTTTATCGGCTAAATTGGCCAGCTCGGAAAGCGGAAGCGCGTCGCTTGATGATGCAAGAATGAGGCGGACATTCTGTGGCAGGCGCTGCAAGAACAATTCCCGCAAAATCCCCTTCTCTAGCTGCTGCATGCCTAGCAGCTGCTGCATCCGTCTGAGAAGTTGACTAGGTTTTCGGTCGCCTAATTCCTCCTCATTCAACAACATCTGAACTCGGCGCTGTTCAGAGGAGGTCATCCGCGATATGAGCAGGGCACGCAGCTCAGTGTAAGGCTTGATCGGGGGCGGACTAATCAATATATCGCGAATCTCGAGCGCGACATCCGATGGCAATGTCGCTATAATATAGGCATATTTGGTCTGCTCGCTGGTTATGCCCCTGGTCTCAAACTGAGCAGAGGCTTGGGCAAACCATACCTCCGGGTCTCCCCTCCAAAAAGGGGGGAGCTTAATGCTCACTGCGCCGACGCCTTGGGTGGCCTGTACGCTAGCCCCGGCCGCGGCTCCCGCCTGCTCATGCTCCGGCGGAGGGCCCTCCTCGGCAGTATTTGGTGCGGGCATGATGACGCCGCGCCACGTCCACTGTTCACAAAACTAAATTCAGTGTATCAGTAAGAAATGTGATTACCTAATGGTAAAAAAAATATATATTAATAAGCAAAGGTAATCTAACTAAATGTTTCTTATCTCAGGGGGATCACGTCGGGGTCACCAATTTAGAAAACTACATGGGGTATGGACTATGTTGCGTGTTAACTAGTAATCCCACACAATTCTCTTTTTTAATTAAACTACTAAAAAGCAGTATCCCTCCAGACAAGAAAACACTTAATAAATGATCACATCCAGACAAATTGATTATGGTTAAAACTTGGTTCTATATTCTATAATTTCACATAAGAAACAATGATTACAGAATTATCAAAAACCTCTTCTGTCTATCTCAACAGTGACAGACAATTAAACTATCACTAGGCCCTTGGTAGTTACTATTAATAATCAAACATAGATAACTTCCAACAGCACAGATAATATAAAGGAGACTCAACTTAGTCACTATGGTATTAATGATTACCGCTTAATACAAGTCTCGAAATATCAGGAGTCCTGTTCAGTACAACTTAAGACAGTACTAAAACAAGTCAGTTAAATATCATTCACACTCCATGAATAATAACAGTCAAGAAAATACTACTCAAATCTAAGCGTTTAGATTTACCTACATAGGCACGAAATATTGTGGTTCAAGAAACCACTAAACAAATCTCTACTTGTGTATGTGTACGGAATGCACAACACGAGAATACAACAATATATCGGTGGATCTAGACTATAGCAGATCTAGATCAGTAGACCAGGCATAGGCCTAGAACTAGTGCAATTATAAACATGTAAAATATGTGTTAGTAAGCGTACGCACTCAACAACAGGCACTCAGTCACTCAAAATAAGGCATCACAATGATAAACAATGCAATGCATAAATCACAATATAATTAACGTTACGTGAGTCATTGGAGTTGAATTCAAAGTAGATCTTCTTCAAGTTCTAGATAGATGTAGAAACTAGCTAGTCGAAAACGGTGGTCGATGAGCTGGTTGTCGATCGCGTAGGATATGCAGACGATGATCGACGCTAGGTGAATACCACGATGATGAAGACGATGATGAAGACAACGATGATGAAGACGACGCTGGTGAAGGCAGCGCTGATGAAGTCGACGATGATGAAGACAACGCCACAACGGTGATGAAAACGATGATGAATCAGTTAACAGATGAATACAATGATGATGCAGTCAATGTCAATAGATCAACTTCAGTGACTTGCGATGCAGGTCGAAGAATCAAATGTCGAGACAATATATATCATATGAAGTCGTGGTGATAAAAGGTTGTCAAACAATAATGCAGGTGAGAAAAGCTTTAGATCATATTAAATGTTCTATTCTCACTGCTGGTGAATTAAGGTGTCGTCAATGCTGAACATCGAGAGAGTCAAAATATATCTTGCAAAACGTACAAAATGTAAATAGGTGAGCACGTCCACCGGGAATGGTCCGGGGACGTAGTAGTTCAATCCTCGTTGGATACAGATTTTACAGGTACAAATATCAACACAATAACAGCATGTGCGTATACCAATATCAAAACAGCTCACTGATTCCCGCACAGGAAAACCAGAAGAGCGCCAATCAACTACAGCGCGATTGGTTCAAAACAAGCGCACATGTATGTTAATTAAGCACGTGATCTAAATACTTATGAATAAATACGCGTACATCTATGTTAATTCATCATGTGATGAAAATACTAATGAATAAACATCGTTATATAATAAATCGAGTTAAAACCAGTTCTGAGGACATGGCGTAATACCAAATCCTCGAACTCTCAATGACTTCTAAAGCGGCCATTTTGGATTAAAAACACAATATGTATACCAGTGAATTATAAATGAATGCACTGTAACATTAGTCGCTACACAACCATAATTCATTGTAACTGTAACATTAGTGTAGATCAAACTGCATAGCGTCCATACACAGCTCTACATACCTCGAACTATTGAGACATATGAGAAATGACTGGATCACAACATCGTTTCACAATCCAAATCAAAGTCCATCAACATCCACTCAGATTCTGAGATTCATGCGTTATGGTGCAATTCTAGCTGATCTCTAGCATATATCCTGTGCTCGTCGCCAAACGTAGTTACATATGTATGTTCGTAGGTTCATCCAGCTGAAATGTCATGTTGAACTCAACTCAAATGTCTAGCGTCTATTTATTGGCTCCATCTTGATAATCAGGCTTGTTGATGATGATGAGGCCATTTTGACGCTACGTTGGAAGTGTTTTTACTGTGCCTGCCCGGACTACGACGACAAACAAACGAAAGCTCGCACGTGTTCTCATACTGGGTAAACAATAGTCAAAACAGCTTTATTGAATCTAGTCTCTTCATCATGGTCAAAGCTGACTCTTTGGCTTGCTGATTCACTTTGTTCCTTAGATTCCCGTAAAAACTATAAACAAACAAACAAATGAACAAAATCCAACATAAGTATATCATCATATCAAAGCATGTTACAGTGCAACTGCATTATAACGAGGCACTTGGGACGAGAGAAGATACATTGTTATAGGTAAAGTCTGCCACATCAGTGCCTTTAATAATGAGGTTCCACTGTATTATGAGTCTAAACATTATACTAAGGTGAATAACAATTAACTTCAATTTAAAGTAATTGGACTTAAATTATCATAATAGCAATACTGTCCAGTATTTAATACACTAAGTGTTGTGAAAATTAGAAGTAAACTCTAAACTGATATCCTACAAATAAGAAATATTTGTAAACGTATTTAACTGTATACAATGGGTGTCGAAAACAGCTTAAATAGACAATGTAATTGCAGAAATGTTATGTGAGCAATAAATGTAATGTCAACCATCTTATATCAAGTTTTGGCGTATTTGAGTGCTTATTTCCTCAGGACTGAGGTTTTAGTTTAAACTAGTTGAGTTATCATTACACAATAAATTCGATACTGATTAAGAGTTTCTGTATATTTCCATACAAACAGATATTCATAATTATAGTACTACACAAAGACCTGCACACTATGCATACAATGCATCAATCTGATACACGAGCTATTGAAGTTCTACAGTAGAATAACACTGATTGCTGTATGCATACTGAGCGAGTTCTCTTGAAATTAAACCTAAAAGTTCTATTTATGCTTACCACTGTGCCACTTGTTACCAAAGTCTCAGGCAGGCATAAATAATATGCCGATTAACGATGCAATTCCTTTTCCATCGCCATAACGTGCCCCAGTTTTGGGCCAAAAATTACAATCTTCGCAGACGATAAAATTATGGAATGCCAAATAGACAATTACAACCGCACGGTGTATGAAGTGCCTTTACACACTCTAATTTATTGACTTCTACGATCTCTATCAGGGGATTTTTTATATTTTCTTTATTGAAGACCTTTTTTGCCCCCTCTTTGGTAGTTGTAAGCTGGAATATTTCATGTTGTGGTGCTTTTATTTGAAGGATTTTTTGGCGGAAGTGTAGTTGTTGGTAGATAGCTCTCCCCACTGTCTCCTCATCTTCACTTGCCATCTTCTCTGCGTCGTAAATACTTCAGCCTACATTCCAATGCACCGTGTGCAGGCCTTTTAACTGTCCCTTTAGTGTACCACTGCTCCTGTTCATTGAAATACATATTTATGAAAAAAATATTTTGAAAGGGTAATTCTCCAGTCTGAAAATATAGGATGACCTAGCTTACACAAATACATGGAAGAAAACAATACTCATAGCGCTAAATTAGGAATGTGTATGCATCTACATGAACAGTATAATTCTTTAGGTTACTCTTAGGTAGAATATTAAAACGTTGTCAAAAAGTCAGCTCTTTACCATCTCTGCTTGCATCATGTGGCGATACTCTGCCAGGGTGGTGCTGATATTGTCCCAATGAGCTTTCATCCACTTCTGTCGGTGCTTTTATCCACTTCTGTCGGTGCTTTACTGTTTCCTTCGTGTAGGCAGCAACCTGTTCTCGAGGCTACTTGTTGTGTTTGAGCCATTCAATTTTAGCTGCAGTATCTTCATCAACTTCTGGAGGCTCCTGATCCTCTGCCGAAGGTTCTGGAGTAAACATGCAATATACAGGAAACATAATTGCATGACATACTAGATTTTCTTATACAGGCGTCTGCTACCTTCAGCTGCTTATGACTTTTTAAAGTCATTATAAAATATACTGTCTACCAGAAAAAAATAAAAGTATTTGTTTAATAATCTCACAATGCAAATATAAATTTCTATAAATAAAAACAATTCCACAGCATTAAGTCAAATAAAGTAGTTTGGTTAAACATGTATAAATGCATTTAGAAATGGAGAAGAATGTATACTGGAACCAAGAATTTATGTGAATTGGCTCTCCTTTGAACTCATAAAAATCAAACCCCAAATCTTATCAGGTGACTGACTGGCGTAACTATTTACAAGTACAGACTAGCTGTTATTTAATACAAGCAGGAGACAATTAACCAAATGTCTTTAAAATCAAAAACCTGTTTTATGTTATTGATACCTGATGACTGAGTTTCGGTTGGCATTAGTTTGACGATCTGCTTTTCTACTGAGGAAGCAACATTTTCTGCACTTTCAATCTTCTTCATCGCCTCGCCTCGTGCATAAATATGCCATTATATGGGCGTAACATGCCCAGTAATGGTGAAATAAATGCTCACTACACATTTGGCGAAACATGGTTTCAGCCAGCTATCGTCCGCCAGTATTACGTCTAGCAACGGTAGCTAGCGCAACGTAACATGAATTATACTATGTGTTCGATATGTACAATGCTGTTGTGTATTATTTGATTTTATTTATTTGCATTCACATCTTACCAAACTTGGCATATCTTGGAATCGTGGGTATCTGACAAGCACATCCGTTATTGACAGCCTTTCTCTTTCCATTTCTTGTCTTCAGGAACGTCTCCTGGAAATTGAAATTTGCCTAAAAATATTTTTAAAATTTTAGCCTCTGAAAACAATGTGCGTCGCTTATGGTCCCCCCATCTAGACTCTAGAATCTACAGCTATTTGTTACGTATGTAGTAACGTACACTAACAGTTAACGTTAGATATAGGCTCTGGCTCGGTTGGATTCGATCCGTAGTCTAATTAAGTTATCCAAAAATGCAGAAGGCCTAATTAACTTAAAGCCAAAAGATTTGTAATAGACTTAAGTTAGATACCTATAGTATTGTTTGCCTTCCTTCAAACACCTGAATCACTCTCTCTGCTACTCCTTTCGAGGCGAGAAATTGTCTCACGTCCATGATGATGAACAAGGCTGAGCCAAATAGCGCAGGTATTATTATTATTGTATTATTGCGTCACGTCGAATTCCCTGCTCATCTCAAGCGTGGGCAAATTACGGCTTGTGATTGGATGAAAGTGATCACGGGAAAGGAAAATGCTTAATTCTTATTGGCCCAGTCAAGGATGTGCAATTATATATTCACTTGAAATTCACTCAGCTTGTTTCTCACTCCGTATAATTTACCTAACCAGATTTGCACTCCCATTGAGAAAATGAATTATTCACTCTTTCTTTTTAAGAGAATATTTCTTTCCTTTTTTCCTTTTCTTTTTTCACTTTGAAGAAAGTACTTCATTGATTTTTCACCACATTCCATCCATTTTTGTCTTGACCTAAAGAATGCTCCTCTACATTTATATGTTAGCCATTTGTCTAAATTCATTCTGAATTCTTGCAATGTTTTTACTTTGGATGGATCTTCATCATTTGTATTACTAACTTTGATAAATGAAGAAGGATATGAATGTGAACAGGTATGATGTGTCCAGTGTTGTGCGCGTGTGAATCTGTGTATGTTTGTGAGTGTGAATGTGAATGTTTACTGGGGGGGGGGGGGGGGGGGTTTAAAGCAGTAGAAGGAGTGGAGGGATATTAACAGAGGTTGCATTGTATACAAATATGTATTATGTTATTTTTCATGAATGATGGTAATAACTAAGCTCAGTATGTTATTATTATTAGAAAAACTTAGTGATTTCATTCCATTATTCTCCTTCTTTGCTCACTGTTTTGTGAATGATTTATTTGTGTTATGAAAACAAAATAAAGATTTGTAATTGTATGGAATTATTTACATTGATTTTTATGTAATAAATTATTTTGAATGAAATCTTTAATAGCAAAAAATATGTGCACTGGTGTGTATGTATAGAAAATTTAGAGCATGAAACTCTCGCAATTTTCTGGTTTTACACTGGTTTTTATAATAATGGTTTGGTAATCACTTATGTATATCTTGTGTGGGTTCTTTTAAATTCCTGACCAATATGTTTCATCATTGGAATTTGATTACTCAAGTCAATAATGTCTAAAAAAATTGTATTGTCTGTTATTCTTAAGATGGTAAAACTGTTACATTTTTGTTCGCTCTGTTACAACGTGCAGTTGTCCAAAAGAAGACGTAGATGGCATGCTACACTCCCTTTAAGATATATTACTTTTTAAATTGTATAAATTTCTACTTTAAATGTATGAGTACCGGTAAATATGTTGCCTCCTTTTTAAATAGGAAAATAAGAATGATCCTTTCTTTCTTTTTTCTTCCTGCCTGTCATGTGATCCATACAAAATTAGTAACAGTTGAATCCTGTATTTGTCTCCACTTAAATAAAAATGTATGGGGTAGTTAATGAAGTGACTGTTATCAATTTATATCAGAAACCTGCACTTTGTTTGTAGTGTGATCATTTTTTTTTATATAATAAGGATCTTTCTTACTGTCAATAATGATATTGCTTGTGTTTTGGTCTTTCTTGTGAACTCAACATTTCTTTACTCAGAGAACATTTTTTAAATCTTTGCCTGTGCATAATTCCTTTCCAAAATAATCAAGGTGAAATATAGTGTTATGAATATGAAAGACAATCATTTCAGACAGTGAGTAATTTTATTTTATTTTTTGGAGGGGGGGGGGGGTTCTTCCTAAAAGTGTGTAATGTGTATAACTGTATACATGTATACCTTCTTTTCAACATTTATTTGCAAACATGTACAAGAAATAACCTTTATTATTTCAAATTCCATTTCTAAAAAGATGCAATCCTACAGGTGTCATGTGTTCTTGTTAAAGTGTATTCATGTACCGGTATTTATGTGTGGGTAAAATTGCTTTTCATTAAATGTACAGTTGGTAATGATTATGTGGCCTAGTACTATGATCTAACAATGAATATATTTGATTGTATATTTGTACCTACTGTATGTCCCATAGAAATCATGTTCAGATTACATGATATTTCATTGTAATGGAGAATGGTCCCACATTTTAAGTGGTGATTGCTTTAGGTTGATTTTTCGAAAGTCTTTGCAATCATGTAATGTTTTCAATAAATGAACATTGATGTATTCTAAAGAAATGATTGGTTGTACTGGAACTGAAAGATTATTTGTTTTCAAAGCCTCCCAAGCTGTAGGTTGGCAATATCAATAAATTATATTTTTATAAATTGCAAAATTTGTTCTATGTTTATGTTTGTGTGTGTTTTGTTTTGTTTTTAAATATATTGTTGTTATTGTGAAGTATATGAATGATGGTCAACACAATTTTGTAAAGTTTTTTTTTTTTAGGGGGGAGGGGGGGGGGGGGGTTGATATCTTAAATAATATCTTGAAATTGAATAACAACATAATCAAAAAGGCTTGTTGAAATCCCTAAATCAGACATTTTCCCTGATATGTTTTTGGAGGAACAGGAATTTTTAAAAGAAATTGTCAAGTTGGTCACAAGACCAGCTTGTCAGTCTTGTGGGCTGCAGCCTAAAGCCCTTTTAAGTCTTAAGAAATGGTAAGTTTATATTGATACCTGTCTATTTGAGCTTTGGAGAGAGGGGGAGAAATAGTCGGAAGAAGAGAAAAGGGGGAATGAGAGAGGAAGGGAGAGAAGAAGAGAAAGAGCGGGATTAGGTAGAAGAATAAGAGTTTGAAGAAGAGGAAGGGAGAGAAGAAGAGAAAAAGATGGGATAGGAGGAAGGGAGGGAAAAAGAAAGGGAAGAGAAAGAGTGGGATTATGAAGAAGAGAAAGAGAATTCAAAGAGTACAAATCATTCTGAACAAAATTGGATACATTGTACATTTATATTTTGGATCCAACATAAATTGCAATAATAAAAAGAAACAAAAGTACATATTTATAAGCTGTGTAGAAAAACATTTTTATATGAATGATCAATAGAGAGAAAATGTTTGTCTATTCTCCCATCCCCTCCCCCGTTAAACAAATTCCCACCACCCTCATCAACACTTAAAAAAAAAATTAAAAAATTTTGTTTTATTTCTCCAAATGTGTAATACAAACCATAACATACAATTGAATAAAATAAAAGTGTTCAACATTGATTGCTTTTACATAAACATTATTATAAAAAAAAACTTATTTGCAGTATATATAACTTAGCAACAAAGTAAACGTATAAGTACCTAAACATAATATATATGTCAATTGTAAATGTTATCCAGGCCGCAAAATAGAGTTACACTTCTTACAGGCTCACGGTGGAGAAGAAAAAAAATCTTAATTAATCTTAAGCTGCTCCCACTTTAAGGAATGTGATCCCAGCTTTCCCATTCTAATTGCTATTTTCTTTTCCTCATCCTTATACTTAAAAATGCTTTTTTTTTTCATCTTTTCTAAAGTTGGTACTCGCCCCCCTGATCTTGACATAAATGTAACATACTTCACCATGAAAATGATAGTATTACACATTTTAATTCTATATGAACTACCTACCAACCCAACAAATATATCTCGCCATTCTAAAGCTTTAATTT